>JBBPBX010008905.1:47767-61327 GCA_038048925.1 Garcialebias charrua
GTTTATTTGACATATTTCTATGTTGTAAGGTGATCCATCCTGAACCTGCCAGCGAGGTGGTGGTGCGAAAGCCCAGAGCTGTGGGGAAAAGATGTCTGCACTCCACGCTTTACAGAGCGTACACAGGTATAACCTTAGTTAATGTTTGTATGCCTGTTTCTTTTGTCAAAACTTATTGTGATTATGTCACTCGTGTGTTTGTAGGACCACGTCCAGATCCCGACATCGGGAGCAAAACTACACCGGCTGGAGTCTCAAACACTTATCGCTCCTGTCCTAGATGGTCTGTCAACTTTGGAGCTGGTACCATCCAGATGTGGGCCTGTGCCACAGGGTGGACTGGTGTCTTACCAGTGCCCAACTGAGAAGTCCTGCGTAGCATCATTCTGCACCACATGGCTCCAGACTTCCCTGCTCTTCCTTCGATGATGCATAGTCTTCCCAACATGTGTTTTGGGCCCACACTCCGCTGCATCTTCAGTCTCTGCAAGTGTCACATGAAATAGAAATACAGGCCAGAACCAGGGAGCAGTCCAGATGTTCTGCAGGGGTACAGCTTCGACAACCAAGGCTTACTGCCAGCTGTTTCCGTGTTGCTTGCAGAGGAAGTGTGGAGGAGTCTGCTGCCACAGCACTGGCAGCTCAGATGGTCAGGGGGTCCACTAAACAATAACTGTTGAATGGGTATGGCGTGATGAGTTGATTGATGATTGGTTGATCAGATTAAGTCTAAACTGGGCATGTTTTACTTCAACACCTTCATCAATCATCCATTGCTGTTCATCATTCTTTAGTTTATAGCAGGTCGCTTTTGTAAATGAGCCCACAAGGCTCAATGAGATTTACCTGACTAAATAAAGGTTGAATGAATGAAAAATGTGTTTATATCAATGCAGTATCATAAAATGTACAAATCACCTTTTTGTTCTTAAAGACCGTGTAAAGTGAAATTAAATGTGTGTTTTTAGTTTGTCACATGGCATAAATATGTGTTATTAATCACCCATTTAAATCTGACTGATTAAAAACATTGTTTACCTTATAAAATTAAGTCTCAAAAATCATGAAAAAACATGATTTTGCCTTGGTCTGGAACGCTAGGGGCGTGTCAGTGCGTGGGCGTGGTTTCAGGCAGCTGCGCTCGTCCTGCTCGTGTCCCACAGTGGAGAGGCAGACAGCAGAGCCAGTAAACCTGCTCTGTTTTTATCCGAGTTCTGTCTGTAACAGCAGCTACTTTTTCCAAGAGTTACGCTGTTTTTGTAAATAGTTTTCTTGTGTGTTTTTAATCTGGAATGAATAAAAAAAAAAAAAAAAAAAGAGTTGCACCATGCGGGATTTGAACCCGTGGGCTTTGGGACGGAAGGCAAGCGCTCTAACCATTGTCCTAACCAGGCATTACAGATACTCAGCATAAAACGACGCAGTATAAAAACATGTTATGATTTGTACGGGTGCCCTGACCATTACAACATCCAGGGAAGATGCACGAACGAGGCATAATTGATTAGCTAGCTAACAATGAACAAAATATCTATGCTATTGCTATCTGATGCTATCTGCGATTCGCGAGTGAACGGCTCCACCGAGGCGAATTTATACGGCTGGAGCTGCAGGGGGTGGGGGCTATACTAATGAGGACCGCGTGACGAAACGCGGTCACGTTTAAAACACGCCTAAAAAATCCTGAACCAGAAATATGTTTATACACAGTTTGCTCTATAACTCCAAAATTAATTGAGCTACAATTTTGAGACTTTTTACTCATTTACAAGATTACAATTATGACATTTATAATGTTTATTGAAGAAAATGTTGAAATTCACTTTACACGGTCTTTAATATTCAGTCTCAAGCTGTGTGAATCAATGTAAATAGTTGTTACTCATGAAAAATACAAAAACGTGCCAATTTCTTTAAAATGAAATTGCATAATTTGGGAAAAATATCTATAATCCACTATAAGTTTATAGTGTACAGTTATAAATTGTTAACTTAAATAGTTTTTTTTTGTTTTGACTAGATTTGTTGTAAATTATACTTGTTTTCCTTGCAATTCAACTCAATCCACTAATAATAAATAAATAAAAAGTATGCTGCTCAAGTGTGTTTTAATTGAAGAATGTTTAAAATAATTCAAAACTTTTAAATAATAAATTACATAACACTAGAACGGTTTACAGGTACATGTGACAAGCTTGGATGTTATTTTTTATTTTATAAACTTACTTCAACGGCACCTTAGGATTTTCACCCAAGGACATACAGTAATTTATACACAGAAAAGGCACTTGGGTTTGTTTACAAGTAAACAGGAGACTTCCAACATACAATATAAATTTTATTAACACTTAAGTTAAAAACTAATTCTAATGGAGGCAATAATGATTCTTAAATATTCAGCCAAGGCTGAGGCTTTCCAGTGGTCATTCAACTAAAAGATTTAATGATTGTTCAATGTAACAAGAGTAGAAATTCACCCTCAAGCTGTGATGATGCACGAGATATGAGTGGAACAGAACCTACACAAGAGGACTGCTGCCTTCAACCTGGAACATAAATATGAAATTAAGTAAACGGAAATAAATATGTCTTCCTGATGCATGCTCAATAATCCAGGTAGAAAAATCTAAAAAAGTTAAGTCAGCTCCTCTGGACTCCCCCAGCCAATCTTGTCTCAGGTAAGACACTGACTAATTACAGTGACTTGAGCAGGCTGTATTAAAGCATGGTATAGGACAGATGAGGTTGTTTTCTTTCACCCCAAGAACAACCAGGAACTGAACAAAAACAACAGATGAAACGGAGCCATTTTCCTCACTGTCTAATGCTAACATGTGTGACATTTTCTGACAATTTAGTCCAGAACAACTAGTGCCACTGACTGCAGCCACCCAAAATTGTGCAGGCATCTGTTTGAACAGCTAAGTGGCAGCCGCGGGTCCTACGCGTAATTTCTTAATAAAGATATCTAAAAATGTCATTATGACTAGTCATAATTACGTTTGAGATATCTTGAATTGTCATTGCGGATGTTTGACACTTTAAATGACGAATCAGGTGACGTCATTTCAGATATCTTTAATTACATTTTGACTAGTCAAAATTCATTTTAAGATATCTTGAATTGCTATTCTGACTAGTCAGAATGTAAATACAGATATCTTAAATTAACATTCTGACTAGTCAAAATGTAATTGTGACTAGTCAAAACTCCTTTTTAGATATCTAGAATGTAATTACCGATAGTCAGACTTCACGATTTAATGTTAAAAGGGCTTGCCATAATAAGGGTGATTTTAATCACACTCTCTGATGTGCTTTTTGCTTGATCTCTTTACCCTTTTTTTTCTTTAAACTTTTTTCTCTTCAGGGGTCATCACATCGAGTCATCCTCCTCCATCTCACTCTGTCCTCTGCATCATCTGTCCTCACTCCAACTACCTTCATGTCCTCTCTAACTGCATCCATGCATCTTTGTCTTTTTCCTGGCATCTGCATTTCTAACATCCTTCTACCAATATACCTACCTGTCCCTCCTCTGGACATGTTCAAACCATCTCAGTCTGGCCTCTCTAACTTTATCTTCCAGTTGTTAAACATGTGCTGAACCTCCGATGATCTTATTCCTGATCTTATCCATCCTTGTCACATCTAAGGAGAACCTCAGCATCTTCATTTCTGCCACTTCCGGTTCTTTCTCCTGTCTTTTTGTCAATGCCACTGTCTCCAGACCATACAACATAGCTGGTCTCACTACTGCCTTGTAAACTTTTCCTTTGACCTTTGCTGACATATTTTTGTTGCAAATAACTCCTGAAACTTTTCTCCATCCTGCCTGAACTCTCTTTTTCACCTCTATACCACACTCCCCCTTTTCCTCGACAGTGGACCCCAAGTACTTGAAGTCCTGCACCTTTGTGACCTCTGCTCCTCGTAGCCTCACTATTCCACTGGGTCTAACTCACACACATGTTCACTGTCTTGCTGACTTTCATTCCTCTTCTTTCAAGTGCATACTCGTGGTCTTCTAGTAACAGTAGCACCATTTCCACCTGCATCCTTTTTTTCAATAGCACTGGTTGTGGCCCTTGTTAACCCGGGCCTTGACTGATCCAGTATACTTTTGTATTGATGAACTTGCATTATAGTTTTGGCAAAAGAAGTGTTTTACGTCAGATGCCCTTCCTGACACAACCCTCATCATTTACCCTGGCTTGAGACTGGCACAAGAGATACACTGGCATGTACACTCTAGTGGCTGGTTCAAAAGCTTTTATTTGAAGGGTTCTTCTGGTTTATCTATTGACAGTTTTTCAAAAGCTGTAGTCTAGCTTAAATGCAATAAACCCAATATCAGCAGCCTGTTATGTAACAAGAACTTAACCTGGTAGCTTTGTTAACTCTGAGTATTCAGTCACATGTTAGTAATAGACGCAATAAGAAGTAATTTCTACTGTGTCATGAATTGCTTGACTAGTGGCTCTTTAGGAATATTTTTAGACAGCAGACGTGTTGGAGCCATCCTGTCAAGCTTCGCATACAGTTCATGAGATCATGGCGTCAAATAAAGTGCTGAAATCATCATTTGCTCAAATATAGATTCATGATTCATCGCTAAATATAACTGTTATCAAATCCTTCATAGTATTTGTTTATTTTCTGTGCATTTTCTACAGTTTGGGAACAAACATGATTTGGCTCTTGCTTCTACCAATTTCTGTTTTATTACTTTTATTGTACATTTATTAAAGACATGTTTGTCCTTAAGTTTTCCAACTTCCTATATCTGTATGTTCCAGGTTGAGGTTTTTTAAAGCATGTTATTTTTGTCCTGAAACCTAAAACTTGCATAAACAGGTGTTATAAAACCGTAGATTTATCATCTGCAGGTGCTGAATCATCCACTCTGCTGCAGTTAATCATAACTTTCTGTAGTCCTGCCAACAGCTGAAAGTCTGTGGATTAATTCACACATTTTAGTCAGAAGTAAGGTAACACCTGCTTGCCCTAATACTTTTATTTATTTATTTGTAAACATAAGCTTTAGTTGCTTTTTAAACAGTTTGCAGTCAGATAAGATTTGAGAGATTCTGTACATACAAATGTCTTTGAAATGATAATTAGGAAGATTTTTAAATCCCCTGTTTTTAAGACTGTCCTGGTCTTCAAACCCCACATTACGTTGTGATAATGTGGCAGATATTATGACCTAAATGTCACATTAATATCCAAAAATCTGTCTTTCTAACCCAGTCAGTTGAAGTTGATTCTTAAACATAACCAAGAAACTGTTTTCAAATCCATCCATCCATCCATCCATCCATCCATCCATCCATCCATCCATCCATCCATCCATCCATCTTTACCCACTTCTTCCTTTTTTGGTCACAGGGGTCACTGGTGCTCATGTCCATCTGTCAATTCAATTCAGTTTATTTATGTACCACTAAGTCACAACAGAAGTTACATTCATTCTAAATGACAGTTAGTAAAGTTATCTGTCTAAAGAAAGAAGGAAGTCAGCAGACGAAACAGTGGAAATGGAAAAACTCCATCTTAGTAGGAAGACATCTCCAGTAGAACCAAGCTCAGGACAAGCGGCCATCTGTTTTGACTGGCTGGGTGTGAGAGGACAGGAAGGAGAAATGGACAACACATGGCAGGTCAAGAATGGAGGTGAGCATGCGAGCAGGTCTGCACTAGGAGGAAATATAAAAAGAAAAACACGTTAAGATAGAAAAAAAAACTGTGCGTGAGGCAGGGGACACCCTGGACAGGTCTCCAGTCCATCACACGGACATGTAAAGACAAACAACCATTCACTCTCTCACTCAACCTAGGGACAATTTAGGGTTACTAATCAACCTATCATGAATGATTTTAGTCTGTGGGAAGAAACCAGAGTACCCAGAGAAAACCCACGCGTGTACGGAGAGAACATGCAAACTCCACCCATAAAGTCCCGGGTTGGGAATTGAATCGTGACCTTTTTACTGAGAGGGAGCAGCTCTACCAAGCCACCATGCCTCCTTGTTTTCAAATTTTCAAATAATTCAACACTTGCTCTTCTCAAGGGCGGATATATCCTCTCAGTCTCCGCTTTGCTTTTGCTTTGTCTTGTCTGTGAAACTGTCTGAGAGCCTCTCTTCTACAAAATCTTCCGAATCATAACTATGGACTTCAATTTGGTCAGTTGGTCCCTCAACACAACTGATAATATTTCTTCAAAAAGAAGACAGGCTGTAGGCGAGCCGATTTGCCCTGTTGGCATGCACAAAGCTGGATATCTCATCGACTTGGA
The DNA here is from genome assembly GCA_038048925.1 of Garcialebias charrua. Taxonomy (NCBI): domain Eukaryota; kingdom Metazoa; phylum Chordata; class Actinopteri; order Cyprinodontiformes; family Rivulidae; genus Garcialebias; species Garcialebias charrua. Next base: position 54,069 of record JBBPBX010008905.1, read on the forward strand.
AGACTTGATGATGTGTCTATCTCTGCTGTCATCTGTGGATCTTAAGGATGCATATTTAATTGGATTTATGATAACTCGTTCCTGCTTTTTGGATTTGGCTGGTTCCTGGTCTATCGACACGCAAGGAAGACGTCGGCGGCTAATCTGGACCTGGTCAGGCTGCCGCCTTAAAGGGGACCACATATAGGTCTTTAAAATTTTTATGTTATGTCTGTGCGCTATCTTGACAATATTAATTCATTTTAATACACAAAATAATTCTTAGATAATTAATTATACCCTTTTTAATTCTGCCATTTTTAACTTTCGTTTTGAACGACCGGTTTCTGATACAAGTTCTGAAGTCCACGCCCTTCAACGATCTGTTTACGCCCTCTGCACAGCCAGTATCTGTAATGTGTTGTTGTTTTAAAATTAGCTCTTTTTTATTACTCATTTGACTTACTGTTAGTGCTAGCTTAAGATAACTTACCGAAACCCGTCTGAGCGCGCCGCAATTTGCTGCTCCTTTTAGCATGAGACCACCCGAATCCGATGCTAATGTTAGCTTGTTCCTCTTCCGGTGTTCGCCAGCTCCGCTCGTTGCACGCGGCGATTTTGGGAGTTATCGCTGTTCCAGTCAAGACAACACAAAGTTCACCAAGTGTCTCCCGTAAATTAATCCGTAAGGAGAAGGTCCTCGCTGCTGCGAGGCTGCTGCGAGGCTGTACAGTTGAAGCTCCGCTCCATCCGCCAGAAGAGGGTCCCGTTGCCGCCGGTCCCTACGCCGGGGGTCTGCTCGTTTAATTTTTGCCGGCTGCGCGTTGGGAGCGATCGCAAATACACTAAAAATTGAACTAAAACATAAAAATAACAATTATACTTTATTTATAAAGCAATTAAAAAAAACACAGCTGCAACAAAGTGCTGTACACATGAAATTAAGAACATATTGCACATCCAAGATGGCGCCCATGAGCATGGCTGCGTATCCACCTCTCCTGTGGGTGTTTGGAATTTTTGTGTTTTGTTCGTTCTTCATTGGAGACATAAGTACACTGCTGGTTTATGATCGGAAGCAGCTTCTGGATTTACGTTTTGCTGCCGCGGATGTCGCTGATTCGGGCCAGTATGAGCGTACCTCGGGAAGACCCCCTCTGCCCCCGTTGCTCGGAGACGAGCTGCCCGTTTACCTCGCTGCTCTTCTCACCAGCCTGCACGGAGAAATCGATCGACTCGGAGGAAGAAACGCGGCTCTCGAGCTGGCCGGCTGGTGAAGCTCAGAGCCCGGCGTTCTGCCTCGCTGTCTTCAGCTGATGGTCTCGATTCTCATCGCCAGTCTCCCGCGTGCACGGACCAGGAAAACAACGGGGATCTGCGGCCGGAGCAGCTCTCTGTGGGAAGCGAGCCGCGGACGCGCGCTCCCCCACCAGCTGCTAGCTCATCAGCTGCTAGCACATCTGCTAGCTCGGATAACATCAAGTTCTGTGTTGTCAACGCCCGATCTGTTTGCAACAAAACGTTCATCCTCAGGGATTACTTTGAAGATCACGACTTGGACTTTTTCTGCATCACAGAGTCGTGGATGTCGCCGGGTGAGTCCAGCGCATTGACGGAAATAATACCACCAAACTGTTTGTTTTTTAACGACCCGCGGCCATCAGGTCGTGGTGGTGGATTATTAACAATATTCAAATCAACTTTTGACTGTAAACAACTGTCCATTCCAGTCTCCTGCTCTAGCTTTGAACTGGCTGTGTTTGAACTAGGCCATTCTCCTGTAACGTTGTGTGCTCTTGTCTACCGGCCGCCTCGTTCCAAGAAATTCATCAATGAGTTTTCTGATTTCTTGGCTGAAATTACAGCTAAATATTCTCGGGTCGTCATTTCAGGCGACTTCAACTTGCATGTGTGTTGTCCTGAGAAGCCCATGGTTAAGGACTTTTTAGATTTATTGGACTCATTTAATTTAACTCAACACGTGAACTCTCCCACGCAACAGCGTGGACATTTATTGGACCTTGTTTTAACATGTGATGTGACCGTTTCAAACCTTGAAATAGGGGACAATGTTTTCTCGGATCATAGGCCAGTCAATTTTCAGTTCACCATCCCCCATGTAACCCCTAAAACATGCATTTCTGCACGTAAAGGCAGGAATGTTAACCATTTAACTGCCGCACGTTTCACTGAGGTTTACAACAATGTCATGTTAATTCAGCCCCCATTGTTCCTCTCCAGCACTGAGGAGCTGACAAACCAGTTTGACTCTGTTTGTTTAAAGGCTTTGGATCAAGTGGCGCCTATTAAACCTAGAAGACCAAAACTCAGGGCCGAACCGTGGCTGAATGACACGACCAGAGCTGCCAGGCAGCAATGCCGAAAGGCGGAGAGGAAATGGAAAAAAGACAGACTGCAGGTCTCTTTTCAGATGGTAAAAGAGAGCTGGCGCCGATATCAGAAAGCAGTGAAAACTGCTAAATCACAATACTTCTCTGATATCATTGCTGCAAACTCTCGCAATCCTCGAGTTCTGTTCTCCACCCTAAACTCTGTTCTCCACCTCACTGAACAATCACCCATGGAAGCCTCGACTGAGCTGTGCGAGAACTTCCAACATTTCTTTTTAGATAAAATCGCAACCACCAGGGCTCTCATTTCTCCTCCATCTAACGATCCATCCATCCCACCTCAATCTGTTGCTGTTTGTGACCATTTTGAACCAGTCTCTCTGTCCTCTCTAGAGCAGGTCATGTGCAGCCTGAAACCATCTGGCTCCCCCTTCGATGTGGTCCCCCCTCGGCTTCTAAAGGAGGTTTTTCACACTCTAGGTCCCTCCATTCTCTCGATTGTAAATAGCAGTCTATCCTCGGGTGTGGTGCCAAAATCATTAAAACATGCTGCTGTTCAACCCCTCCTGAAAAAACCAAACCTCGACCCGTCAGTATTATCCAACTTCAGGCCTGTCTCCAGACTCCCATTTGTTTCTAAACTTCTAGAGAAAATAGTTGAGTCCCAACTAAAGTGCTTCCTGGAGGATCACGCTATCCCCGAGCTATTCCAGTCTGGCTTCAAATCCCTCCACAGCACTGAGACTGCCCTACTGAAGGTTTTTAACGACATCTTCCTATCCACAGATACTGGTGACTCTGTGCTGCTTGTCCTATTGGACCTCACATCCGCTTTCGACACCATCGACCATGAGATCCTCATTGCTAGGTTGGAGCAGTGGGTGGGCATCTCAGGATCAGCCCTAAACTGGTTCAGATCCTACCTCTCTGACAGATCCTTTTGTGTTTCCATCAACGATTTTACTTCTGCAGTGGCGGCTCTTAAATGGGGGGTTCCGCAGGGGTCCATCCTGGGTCCTCTCTTGTTCTCCTTATACCTGCTGCCACTCGGTGCTATTTTCCGGAAACACAATATACCCTTCCACTTCTACGCTGATGACTGTCAAATTTACTTCCCCCTAAGACAAAATGGTACAGGCTCTATTCAACCTCTGCTCGACTGCCTGGCTGACATCAGGGACTGGATGGCTTTAAATTTCTTAAGCTTCAACGATAAGAAGTCGGAAGCCATATTGTTCCTTCCCAATGACACAACCTCAAACCACTGCATTGACCTGTCTGCTCTACCCCTGTCCGAAAAACAAAAAGTCACAAATCTGGGAGTGATAATGGATCCTTCCATGAAACTCAACAGTCATGTAAACATGATTGTCAAATCCTGTTTTTTCCAGCTGAGGCGTCTGTCTAAGCTGAAGCCCATATTATCAAAAAACAACCTGGAGACAGTGATTCACGCATTCATTACATCTAGGCTGGATTACTGCAATTCCCTTCTGCTTGGCGTCAGTCAAGCCACCATTGCACGATTACAACTGGTTCAGAACGCAGCTGCCCGATTTTTAACCAGCACACGCAAAAGAGAGCACATTACACCAGTCTTGGCCTCCCTTCACTGGCTACCGGTTCATCTTCGAATCCAATTCAAAATTCTCATGTATGTCTACAAATCGCTGAACAGTCTCGCCCCCGCCTATCTCTCGGATCTGATACACCCATATGTCCCTCCACGTGCTTTGAGGTCAGAGGATCAGGTACTCTTAATAGTTCCAGAAACTCGCCTTAAGCGCAGGGGTGACAGGGCTTTCTCTGTAGCAGGCCCAAGACTCTGGAACGAGTTACCGCTGCTCATCAAACAGGCCCCCTCCCTCTCGGTTTTCAAATCCCGGTTAAAAACTCACTACTACTCCATCGCTTTCAATGCCAGCTGATTTGTATTGGATCGTTTTATTTATGATCTGCAATGTTTTTATGTTTTTCGTGTTGTACTTCATTGTCTGTGTTGCCTGTTGCGTGTTTGTTTGTCCAGCACTTTGTGTGGACTTGTTCCTGTTTAAAGTGCTTTAAAAATAAAATGGTATGGTATGGTATGGTAACATATAAAAAAAAGATGAGATGAAATCATGAAAAACAACAGTCATGTGTTTAATACAGAAGTAGGTTGAGCCTAACCAGGGGTTGCTAGGTGAGGGGTTGGACTCATGTTGGGGTGGGTTGTGGCTGCGGTTTGTGATGTCACAAACCGCAGGAAGTGAGAAACCAACCGTTTATATCACAGACAAATAAATCTACTTAGAGTAAATAAACCACTGGGCGCATTTCTTTGGCCTTAGGACTGTTTTTTTATGAAGTACATACCCAAAGTTGAGTTAAAAAAAACATTAAAAAGTGAATTTTGCACGTGTGGTCCCCTTTAAACAATGGCTTCGTTCATGTCTCGAAAAACCAGAATTTTGGCTGAATGGATTAGATCTAGGATTTTTTCTCAGGCACGTTCCTTTGGTGTGGTCATTTTAATTTGGACATTTTGAAAGTGAGTGGGCCGACACAGACTGAAAGTACTGTAGATCTAATAAAAGTTCTGCCTGTCCCCAAAACAAATCGTATTTATCTGACTGGCCGTCTTATCCCAACAAGCCTGTAGAAGTTTTGTAAACCTGACGCTCTCACCCCCACCCAAACCTCCTACTGAGGAATTCCACAGACTTTTCAGAGGAGCCCAGCTGAATAAACATTCTGTCATCATTTCAGGACTCTGGATTCACCACAGATCTCCCCAGAGGGAACTATTGTATATGAACTGAATGATTTTATCTGAACTCTGCAGTGCCTCTGTGAGCTGACTGCTCAACCGCCTATGAGTCCCCCCCACCCCACCCCGCCCTCTGCGTAATGTCGGTGTTATTATGTGCTTTTGTGCGATACTTTTTTCATTACCACATGTTTGACCTTCAAGCAGCGGTCAAAAATGTGTTAGGAATTTTTTTTGTCTCCAAACCCTATGTGTCATTTTTCACCATTTTTAATGACCGTACAACAGATCTCACTTGTAAATGAGTCTTCAAGGCTCAATGTGACTTATCTGTTTAAATAAAGGTTGAATGAATGAAAAAATTCTAACTATGTAATTGTATCAATCAAACCAAAGATAGGGTTAAGAGCTAAGTAAAACAATAGAAATTATAAAATGGTTGCATTGAGTCACTTTTCAAATTCTATGACTCAATTCTGATTTTTTTGGATATTGTAAATTACCTGAATGGTTATTTATATCTGAGATGTAAATAATCTTACAGGTCATAAAAATGCAGTGTCTTTAATATTAATTAAAAAAAACATAAATCATCTGTGTTTTGACTTACATTTTGTAAGAATGTTTTTCTACTATGGTAAACTTTGTAAATTAACATGCTTTTACAAGAAAAACATTAGCGACTCACATCCTTTTGTCTGTTACTTTACTGAATTAAACAAAAACATACTTACAGCCAGGCGAGCAAAAATTATGAGAAGTGTCTGCCAGCTGGTTGGAATGTGGGGACGGTGGCTGTAGAGAAGGTAGAAAATACTCCTCCATGTGCGCTGGAAATGTCTAAATATTTGTAACTTATAGTGATGCACGATATTGGATTTTTGGCCGATAACTGATACCAATACCAATATTTGTTCCCTAGACCTACTTACAGAGACTACATAGCTTTTACTGTATGATCTTTGTCAGTTTGACCGGCTACCAAATGTAGTTCCCAAAATGGGGCTGAAAATGATGTAGCACTTCAACATGGATTATGTTTAATGTCAAACTTATTCATGATATTTACTTTCTCTAACACAATGACAACCCTCGAACTGTGTAAATTTGTAAATTTTCACAAATCTAAACTCAACAGCGTGCGTAATGTTATAACATTGTGCTGGCACTGCAGGCATCCTTGCCACTGGGATGTCTTACAAAAACAGCGCCATAAATACATACATACATACATATGTACATACATATATATATATATATATATATATATATATATATATATATATATATATATATATATATATATATATATATATATATATATATTTATATGTATGTATATATGAGGTGGAACACCTGGAGAGATGGTGCAAAGAGAATAATCTTCACATGAATGTGAAGAAGACAAAGGAGATGATTGTGGACTTCAGAAGGAACAAACACACCCATGCCCCACTGAACATAGGTGGATCTGCGGTGGAGGTGGTCTCCAGCTACAAATACTTGGGTGTACACTTGAATGATAACCTCAGCTGGAGCAACAACACCACCAGCCTGATCAAGAAAGGTCATCAGAGACTCTACTTCCTCAGACGGCTGAGACGAGCTGGTCTGAGCAGCCCAGTCCTCACCTCCTTCTACAGGTGTGCAGTGGAGAGCATCCTGTGCTCCAGCATCAACGTGTGGCATGGAGGCTGCACAGTTGCAGAGAGGAAAGCTCTACAGAGAGTGGTGAAGGCTGCACAGAAGTCTGTTGGAGTCAGTCTCCCCACCATCACAGACATTTACACCTCCAGATGCAGGAAAAGAGCCACCTGCATCATGAAAGACCTCACTCACCCAGCACACTCACTCTTTGCCCCACTCCCCTCAGGACGGAGGTTGAGGAGCATCAAATGTAGAACCACTAGACTGAGGAACAGCTTCTACCCTGAGGCTGTTAGACTCATGAATAAATAAATAATGAGAATAAACTGCTGATCTGTTTTCTTGTTGCTGTGTTCATCTGTGACCATCTGCTCATACAGACTCATGTTCGTGCTGCTGTTTATAATGATGGTTTTTCCACTACATTAGGGCTTAGTGTATTACTAGTTGATGTTTCTCTTAGTTAATTCTAGATGTTATTACTGTTTTTCTCTTGCATTTGTTGTTGGATGTAACTGGGACCCCGTGTACAT
>JBBPBX010008906.1:0-12971 GCA_038048925.1 Garcialebias charrua
TCTACAGGTGTGCAGTGGAGAGCATCCTGTGCTCCAGCATCAACGTGTGGCATGGAGGCTGCACAGCTGCAGAAAGAAAAGCTCTGCAGAGAGTGGTGAAGGCTGCACAGAAGATGTTGGAGTCAGTCTCCCCACCATCACAGACATCTACACCTCCAGATGCAGGAAGAGAGCCACCTGCATCATGAAGGACCACACTCACCCAGCACACACACTTTTTGCCCCACTCCCCTCAGGAAGGAGGTTGAGGAGCATTAAGTGTAGAACCACTAGACTGAGGAACAGCTTCTACCCTGAGGCTGTTAGACTCATGAATATTTAATATCTAATCAGGATAATCACTGTGAAATAAAATCTGTGTAATGCCACTTGATTGTTGATATGTGCTGCTGATCTTATGCTGCTGATTAGTTCATGCTGCTGTGTTCATTCATATTCATCTGCTCACACAGAGTCGTGTTTGTGCTGCTGTTCGGCGTATTGTTTTTGTTCTACTAGTTCTTAGTGTATTCTTAATTTAGCATTTTTCTTAGTTCATGACTTAGATCTTATTGCTGTTTTCTTTACATTTAATAAATGGTAAATGGAGCTTATTTATATAGCGCCTTCCAGCCCCCTCTGAGGAGCCCCAAAGCGCTTTACAATACGAGCCATCTACCCATTCATGCACACATTCATACACCGTTAGTGGTAGCCTGCCTTGTAGGGCGCTATCCAGACCTACCGGGGTTAAGTGTCTTGCCCAGGGACACAACGACACATGGTGGGCGGATGCGGGACTCGAACCTCCGACCTTCCGATTGGGGGTCGACTGCCATTACCACTGTGCCACGGCTGCCCCATTACTTTGTTGGATGTAACTGGGACCCTGTGTACACAATTTCATTCTACCACATGTACCACTTGTGGTGTGTATGACAAATGAAGAACCTTTGACCTTGACGTATCAGTAGTATGACAGTAGAGTCTTACTGCCCTTTTATCAGATAAGACTGGCGGTATGATCCAGGTCAGTATTTTAGCATCATAATAAAAGTTTCTTCTGGCTGCACCCTTCTTCAGGGGTTGCCACAGTGAGACAAGTCCTATAAAGTTTTGTTTTACGTTGGACCTGACTCCACATGGCCTCGAACTGCTACCTCAGGGTTACAAGAATGCGTCATTGATCGTTGCGCTACCGTAGCCAGAAAAATGATTATTTGTAATTAACATGGTTTTAGATAATGTTGACCCCAAATTAGCAGACTGAGAAAAGGACAGAGTCAGGTGTACAACAAAAAAAGTGCTTTACTTAGAAATGATGATGAGGTTCAGGGCTGGAAGGATAAATGGACAAGGTGAGCATGTGTGGTTCTTCAGGTTGGAATGAACAGTACGTTTAGTTTGAAGTTGATCTTCTTACTGTGTTTGTTTTGTAGAAGGAGCTGGAGAGGAGGGAGACGAGGTCCTTGGTTTCCAAAGGAGGTGAGATGAGCCAGAGGAGGTGAGCAGGTTGTTGTTGTTGCACCTTCAGGTTGATGTTTGAATGGTTGAAGGGACAAGATGATGAAGTGAAGTCACAAGGAACGAGAAGGTCTTGGAAGACTTGGAGGAACAGGACTTGGACGTTGCTGGAGAAGATAATCACAGGTTAGTAAAATTGTTCAGGAACAAGTTTACCGGCTGTCTATTATTTACCATAAGGTATCCCGATGTTCCAGCATCGGAACGTCTGGCAGGAGCTTAATATAATAAAGAACTCATACAAATACAGTAAAGAACATTGAACCCTGAGTGTTCTGCAGAGCAGTCTTCCACATCAGTGGAGTCTTTTGTCTCCTCCAGGCTCGACTACTGCAACTCCCTGTTTATTGGAATCCCTGGCAAAAACCTTCAGAAACTTCAATATATTCAAAACAGTGCAGCAAGGATTTTATTGAGAGTTCGTAAATTTGAACATATTACACCCATTCTCCATAACCTCCATTGGCTTCCTGTCACCTACAGAATTCAGTACAAAACTGCTCTCATTACACACCAATGCTTACATGGAACTTCACCTGATTATCTAAAAGACATTCTTGCACCATATTCATCCACCCGGTCGCTGCGGTCACAGAACAGTAATCTCCTTCACATTCCGAGAACCAAATTAAGGACCATGGGAGACCGGGCTTTCAGTGTGGCTGCCCCCCGCCTGTGGAACTCTCTTCCTGACTGTCTGAGAGCCCCACAGTCTGTGGTTGACTTTAAGAGCGGCTTGAAGACCTTTCTTTTCAACCGAGCATACTCTACCTCCTCATGATTCTACTTTTGATCTTAGTTGATACTGTTATTGATTTTACTTGTTTTACTTGTTTTATTGACATTTAATTCTGTTGCACTTCGTAGCACTTTGAGATTTTCATTAATGAAAAGTGCGTTATAAATTGAATTCATTATTATTATTATTATTATTATCAGGTGCAGATGTGGAGTGGTGTCTGTTAGGGTGAGTGGCAGCTGTGGAGAAAGTGGGTGTGGCTGGAAACCTAGCAATCCCACAGTAATACTGTAATATTTGTAACATGTACAGAATACAGGTTGTCCCCGACTTACGACGTCATCGACATACGACGTTCCGGACTTATGAGCGGACTAAAGAACAGTAAAGTTGTACAGAACATACAGAAAATACAGCACTGGTATGTGTTTTTAGATGAAAGTGTGTTAGCTAACTGTTTGTAAACAAAGTTATGTGCATGTTTATGAACCAGTAGGCCCTATGTACGTTTGTGTTGAAAAACAGGTGTTCTGCGCAGCGCTAGCATACATTTTCCGACTTATGACCAAAAATCCGGACCTACGAGCGACACGTGTTTCGGGTTCCGACGTACGAATTTTCGTCTTACGAGCGATTTGTAGGAACAGAACTTGCTCGTAAGTCAGGGACAACCTGTATATTGAAAGATCTAGACAATATTTCAGTTATTGGTTAATGTAAAATAAAAGAATAAACAGAGAACAACGTGTCAGGCTGCACAGGTACTGAAATGTCATAATAGTGGGTGTTAGAATGATTTAAGTGTTTAGTTTTTGTGTTTCACAATCAGACATAAAGTACTTCATAATTTCACTGCTGTAAATTATTATTAAAACGTAAAAAAAACAGGTGTTCAGATATATTTAGGAGCTGTTCTGGATTCCCATCCTTAACGTGATAGTTTTAGCAGGGTGTGTAGTGACGATGTTAATAGTTTAGTTCTTATGAAACCCTGTTAGCCAGTAACGGATGCCTGGTTGTATCTGCGTGCCGTGACTCAGCCACTTCTTTTTACCGTTGGAAGATAAGCACAGCAGTCACTTTTAAAACCTGGGATGTCATTGTGCAAACAAGCTTTAACGTTTTTTACATCAATAGTGACATGATTGTAAGACACAGGAGAAGAACGATGGGCTGTCATTTCTGATGAAAAATGAAAAGCCTACATTTTCAATTAGAGAGCAGGACTGCTGCTCATTTTCAGACTGTTGAGATACATGTATCTCTAGCACGTCTAAGATCAGCCGATGGAAGGACAGCGTTTCCAGCGGGCCTGCTTGTTTGGCTCAGATTGTTCTAGAACACATATGTCAGAGTGGCGGCCCGCGGGCCAGATCCGGCCCGTGAAGCAATTATTTATGGCCCCCTGGATGATATTTAATAACTATTAGAGCCGGCCCGCAAGCCACAGAACACTGGCAGCCGGCTCTCAGCTGTTAACAAGGTGAAATGTCCGCTGCTAAGCTTCATTCTAACTCCGGCAGAAGTGGTGGAGGTGACATGTCCGCTGCTCAGCTTCATTCTAACTCCGGCAGAAGTGGTGGAGGTGGGGGGTGGGAGGAGTGACGATATTCCAATGCGCAGCAACACTTTCCTCAGCCCTCCCCATCTTGTATTCTCACAGACATAGTCTCGCGAGTTTTGGGTGCGGTGACTCACGAGACTTTAAGACAGCAGTGGAGCTATCGGTGCGTGAGAGCGCTGTGGAGTGAATGTCAGTACGCAGTAAACATGGATGCAAAACTAGCGAACAAGCAAACGAAAACTTATTATTTTCACACAGAGTGGGAGGAGGAGTATTTTTTTGTTTATTCTAATTCGAAGTCTATTTGCCTCATCTGTAATTCGAGCGTTGCCTTGCCCAAAAAGTGTAACTTGAAGCGGCATTTCAAGACGATGCACAAACTGAGACAGATTTCCCTCCTAAAAGTTGTTTACGGACTCAGAAAGTGTGGGAGCTAAAAAACAAGCTTGCAGCCCATCAATCGATCTTCACTCAGCCCAGCACAAAAGGTAAACTGCTACGATCGCCTCCTACCGTGTTAGCTGCATCCTGGCTCAACATAAGAAGTCTTTCAGTGATGGAGAAGTTATGAAAGAAGCGTTTATTATTCTGCATTATTCACCTGGATTATTGAGCATAATTCAGGATGTTATTCTGTGTTATTTACCTGGATTATTGAGCATGCATCAGGGTGTTATTCTGTTATTCACCTGGATTATTGAGCATAAATCAGGATGTTATTCTGTGTTATTTACCTGGATTATTGAGCATGCATCAGGGTGTTATTCTGTTATTCACCTGGATTATTGAGCATAATTCAGGATGTTATTCTGTGTTATTTACCTGGATTATTGAGCATGCATCAGGGTGTTATTCTGTTATTCACCTGGATTATTGAGCATAAATCAGGATGTTATTCTGTGTTATTTACCTGGATTATTGAGCATGCATCAGGGTGTTATTCTGTTATTCACCTGGATTATTGAGCATAATTCAGGATGTTATTCTGTGTTATTTACCTGGATTATTGAGCATGCATCAGGGTGTTTTTCTGTTATTCACCTGGATTATTGAGCATAATTCAGGATGTTATTCTGTGTTATTTACCTGGATTATTGAGCATGCATCAGGGTGTTATTCTGTTATTCACCTGGATTATTGAGCATAAATCAGGATGTTATTCTGTGTTATTTACCTGGATTATTGAGCATGCATCAGGATGTTATTCTGTTATTTACCTGGATTATTGAGCATAAATCAGGGTGTTATTCTGTTATTCACCTGGATTATTGAGCATAAATCAGGATGTTATTCTGTGTTATTTACCTGGATTATTGAGCCTAAATCTGTCAGGATTTACTCAGAGCCAGATTAAAACCCAGTGGTGCAAACAGATATTCTCAGAGGCCAGGAAGTTATAAAAATAATTCACTTTAATAATCATAAACAAATAGCTGTCGTGGCAGCAAAAACACTTACATGGATCAGAGTTGAATCAGAGAGCAGAGAACACGAGGGATACCAAACGATGCGGCTGCAATGACTTGGACACAGAACTGGGCTTTTATACTCATAGACAAGACGAGACAAATCACAAACACCTGGGGATAATTAACAAGACAGAGCAGGGCTGGGAGACTGAAGCTGAACATGAAAAGTTAAAACTAAATGACAGAACTGGAGGTTGAACTAAGAGTGCATAAACATGGAGGCTAAATGAAGAGTAATGCTACTTCCCCACCGCACGCATCTCGCGCAGCCGAAACAGCCATTTTACATTGAAGTCTATGGGGACGCGAATCTTGGAGCAGCGGGTCGTGTCGCGGCGCATCCACAGCATGCAAGCAGCGCGAAAGTGAGCAGCAGCTGTTTTCTACTCCAGCATCGCATCCGAGCAGCGACTGTGCTGCTCGGATGCCTTGCTGTGGAAGCACGCCATTCCGTGCTTCCACAGCTAGATTCAGCTCGCTGCTCAGCAGCAAACAATCAGGACCAATCAGGAGAGACTCTGCCATGTGATCACGCCACGACGACGGGACGGAATTAGGTGGGCACCGTGCGAAACGTTTAACAGATGAAAAAAATCCCGCGGTAAACATGAAGGAGAAACTTACAGCAGGTCGTCAAACTGGGCGCGGGTGACACGGAAGTACAGCTGAAAGCGCTCCTCGTCTGCGCGCAGCTCTTGGATCATCAGATGGTGAAATTCACTGAATTCATGACGCCTCTCATGTGGGGTGAATCCAGAATCGTCGTTGTGCACGGCGTCTGCGTGTTGCTGCTTTGTAGATTAAGTACAACAAGGCAATTCTTCGTATTGCGTCTGCCACTTTTCTGAGACCGGAAATAAACAAACACCGGAGCGGAAGAGGACCAACACGCTCCTCCCACTGCAGACGCGTTAGATGAGGACAGTCATCTGTTGACAAGCAGCCAGTACAGTGCATTTGGAGATTTTTGGAAGCGCAATATGCTTTAGGTGAGGATGAGGCATAATTCAAACATGAAGATTAACTAGAAGGGACACTAAATAAACAAGGAGACTAAACCAGAAGGGGACCAGAACTGAACAAGAAGGGGACCTAAAATAACTAACTGAAAAACATCATGAGGAGAACAGACAAGACTGAGAAACTAGACCTGGTAAACTAAGGGTAAATAAACATAAAGACTGAACTGGGAAAACTGATCAGGAACTAGGATGACCAACAGGACGGAGCCAGCCATCCTTACAAAATCAGGGTGTTATTCTGTGTTATTTACCTGGATTATTGAGCATAAATCAGGGTGTTATTCTGTGTTATTTACCTGGATTATTGAGCATAAATCAGGGTGTTATTCTGTGTTATTTACCTGGATTATTGAGCATAAATCAGGGTGTTATTCTGTTATTTACCTGGATTATTGAGCATAAATCAGGATGTTATTCTGTGTTATTTACCTGGATTATTGAGCATAAATCAGGATGTTATTCTGTGTTATTTACCTGGATTATTGAGCATAAATCAGAGTGTTATTCTGTTATTCACCTGGATTATTGAGCATAAATCAGGATGGTATTCTGCATTATTCACATGAATTATTGATCATAAGCATTTATTGAGGCTTTATTTAATATTTTATTTAATTCATTTATTGATTCATTTAAAAGAGACAAAAAAAAACCATTAAAAAAAATAAAAATTGAATTAAAAGAGTGCAGAAAGAAGAAAAAAAAACTTATATCACCTCCTTATAATAAACATTGAACCAGTCCGGCCCTTGGCTTGTAGCAAATTTGTTTTTTTGGCCCTCGGTGTATTTGACTTTGACACCCCAGAAGATAATTTTACTGGTTCAGCTCCACATGTAGTTTATGACTGCATGTGTGTTGACAGCTAAACTTAAAGCCTGTCAAAGTTCAGGTGTATATTAATGCCATAAGTTTGTTTTAAAAGATGTTTGTCCACACTGTTTGAATGCAAACAACCAGTATTAGATAAGTAAAACAATAGCGGACATGTCAAGACAGAAACTAAAGAGAACCCCAGCTGCAGTCTGTAGTTTTTTGAACACGCTGGAACTTAGAAAAATTTTGAACAGAGACACGTTTCTGGTCCCTCCCCCTTGCTCTTGCTGAAATTCAGCTCAGCCTTCATAGCTCCGCCTCCACTGCATGTCCTGTCGCAGCCGCTGCGAAGTTCTGTGTTTATATGTTAATAAAACGTTCTAAAAAATAAAATAAAAACATGGAGCGCTGGTCCAGCACACCAGAACACCAGGAAATCTGCAGAGCCTCGCGCAGCCACGTTGAACCCGAGTTTAATTTGCTCGTGACAAATTCATTCATTTCCTCATTTCAGTCATGAGGAGGAAGCGATCACTTGACTTTTGGCAAAAAAACAAAAGAAAAGTCCAGATCAGGGATGAAGAAGGGGAATTTAATACATTTGTGTCACATACAAAACAGTTTTGCATCGCTTTGCAATACTTTGAACGAGAACGTGCGCGGCCGCTGGGGCTGGGACAGGCGGGGGCGTGGGTTAGGAGCGTGAGAAGTGAGAAGCTCTGTTTTTATTGGCTGGTTAATGGCGGGTCACTGTGGGTTTTTAGAAATGCTTTTAGTAACACCTGGAGAAGCAAGGGGAATATAGTTTTTTTCAGAGATTACTTTGTCTAACATCAGTCTGTCAGGAGATAGTGACAGAGTGAAGAACTATGTTAAAAATATATTTTTAGAAAAACTACAGACTGCATCTTTAATAAAGCCTAGAAATGCTTTTAGCATATTTTACAGAAACAAAAAACATTATAATATGAACGATTGTGTTCAAAACACTGAGCAATAACATGTATTGGATAATAAAGTGTAAAACAAAAACAGCTCATTTGATCAGCCCAGAAGTAGTGTTAAAAATATGAATTCAGTTCAGGACTCAAATAAATCCCAAATGGACCAATCGAACTTGTCTCTTGTTCCACATGTTCTTATTTGTACTTCCCTGTTTTGTTCTAATGTAAGCAGGAGAACAGCTTGAGCAAACACACACGGTAAAGCTGCTCTTTCCCTGATCGTTAACAACCTAAAACAATCTCTCAAAATAAAAATATGAATTTTCAGCTGCCGTCTCGTTGAGCTCAACGTTTGAAAATAAGTGACCACTAGGGGTTGAACGAGTACATAATTTTAAAACTCGACATTAACATAATAACGCTCGAGTAGAACTCGAGTAGTTGATGATGTCATAGGATCTTAAGATGCAAAAAAACACGTTATTTATTATTTACAAAAACAAAAAATAAAAAAAAGACCAACAAAACATTGGGAGCATATATTATGCTCATACCATTTATCATACTGCAGATAAATCACAGGAAATCAGCGAAAAACTTCCACTATGGAAGGTGGGTTCAGAAACCTAGATTCAAAGAGGGGGCCAGTGGTGTCGTGTAAATGAACAGCAGAACCACAGAGAGAAAGGAGCGGATTCACTCAGTATATATGCGCCGTGTAAACGGCCCCTAAGAGAAGGTGCTATTTATAAGACTGAGCTGAATACAGCTCCTCAGACCGAAGAAGTCTTTCAGAGGAAAGACAAAACATTTCTACTTTTTTTTTATTGAATGTCCAGAGGACCAGGCCCTGTTTACACGGACACTGTGTGGGGGAAACACAACTTTTGGGTATGTTAATTAGGTGAAAAGTTTTGCGTTGACATGGGCGAATTCTGTGGATACGACTCTCTCCCCCCCACCCCTCGTACTCATGAATTTACTGTAGTTACCATGCTGGGCCATTAGATGGCGCTGTGATTTTTGGAACCTTCACTACTGCGCATGCGTGCTGCCTGAGGTAAACAGAGCACACGAGGCAGCCTGTTTTCCTCTCTGGCTAAAAGTTCAGCTACTACAAGTTGTTGTCAACAAGTTAACAACAAGTTAAAGCTGGAATTTGGATAAGAGTCAACAGATTTGACACCAAGTGGGACCGCTTCATCTGCACACCAGTTGCTGACTGGACCGGAACCGAGTCAACATGTCTGACTTTAGTCCGTGAGAATCAGCTGATTTACAGCAGCGCTACAAGGTAAACAATGTTCTTAATAATGTTTCCTTGTGTTTAGTTCGATCACAGAACAACCAACTGAGGTTTTATTTTTATTTTTTTCCTGCGAGGTCGAAGCTGTTCCACGAAGCGGACCGGCGGTTCGGATGTGGGTCCAGTGTCCACCAGGATGAACAACAGAGTCCAGTTCATTAAAGTTCGGTTAACGTGTTTTTAAAAGTGTTCAATTTAATTCTCAGTGTTTGTGACATGAGTTTGTGGTGTTGAATAAATAAATAAATTAAAAATCAACCTGGTGTCTTCATTTTCAACATGCAGCATGTTAGGCATGACGTAACGAGTCCAGATAGCTTCATTTAGCTCAGATAAATGTAAATATCTCCCACGCTAACATAAATACTGTTTATTATTGTTAAACTGTTAATATATAGCACATTTAGTATGTTATAGTGCAGCGTGACACGTGAAATGTCCGACTGCCTCGTTAACAGACAACTGGATCCAGGCAGCTGGCTCTCTTCCAACACAGATGCAGGTAAGGTGTAGAATAATTAAATATGAGAATCAAAATATATTCCATCAGCTATAGTTCAGAAAGTGGTGCGTGTGTCCACTGTCCAGTCCACCGCCATTGTTAAAATGCCGGCTGTCTGCGCGTGCGTGCTGCGTGCATGTGTTCAAACAAAAGCTCCACGGGAGATGTTTACATTATCAACGGGGGGTCTGCGAAAAACTTCCACCTTGAGAGCAGGGTCAGAAAAGTATCGGTGTCATCGAGGGGGGCCAGCAGCGTCGTGTAGGCGATAAGCAAAGTCGCAAAGAGAAAGTAGCGGTTACACTCAAAATACGCGCCGTGTAAACTGGCTCTTAACTTTTTTTAAATGAGCAGTGGTGT
Source organism: Garcialebias charrua (assembly GCA_038048925.1). NCBI lineage: Eukaryota > Metazoa > Chordata > Actinopteri > Cyprinodontiformes > Rivulidae > Garcialebias > Garcialebias charrua. The sequence continues at coordinate 10,226 of JBBPBX010008906.1, forward strand.
GTGTTGAGGTTCCTCCACCCGCTGCACCCTCTCCCTACACCAACTGTGTCATAATGTGTCCTGCCAGTAGAAGGCTCATGACCTGTGGGTTTGTTGTGTTGGGACTACAGTGCTGGTTTGAAAAGAGTATAGAATAGGGGTCACCAACATGGTGCCCGCGGGCACCCGGGTGCCCCCAAGGACCATTTGAGGTGCCCCCGGACCTGTTCTAAAAATAGCACAACTCACTACTAAGCTGCATTTAAAATAATTTTAATTTTGTATTTATATATATTTTAAAATGTCTATCTTAAAAATATGTTCTTAAAAATATGTTTATTATACTTTTTTTATTTTTTTTATGCTTTGTTATTTCCAAAGAGTTTATCAAACTGGTGCCCTTTGTATGACTCCGTACCACGAAGTAGCTCTCAGTTTCAAAAAGGTTGGTGACCCCTGAATGTGTGCTCTGAACACCCAGTCTCACACACACACCTTCCATACGCATGGCGTGTGTGTGTGTGTGTGTGTGTGCGCGTGCGTGCGTGCGTGTGTGTGTGTGTGTGTGGTGCAGCCTCCAGCAGGCGACAACGCTGAGTCACAGAAAACGACCAGATGGAGTTAGAGGGGAAAATGACGAACAGCGGAAATGAGACAGAGGAACAACGAGGTAAATGCACAGAGAAGCTGCAGAGAAAAATGGGTGAGGAAGTGGGAGGTGAAAACGAGTAAATGTGCAGAGAGAAAGAGAAAAAAGGGGGAGAGTGTTCTGTAGCTAGAACTCCTCCAGCCGTGACCGCTCTCTGCATTTCAAACACCTTCTGTCGCTGACAGAGCAGGCTCTGCAGGATGGACCAATTAGCATGTCTCCTACACACACACACACACACACACACATACACACACACACACACACACACACACACACACACACACACACATACACACACACACACACACACACACACACACACACGAGCAAATAAACTGTGTCTGGGAATATTTAGTTACTTTGTACACTAAAGCAAAAGGTGACACATTTTGATTGTGAGAAAAATGAATGCAGAGAAACATGAACAACAGTAAAATGTCTTTAAAATGCAGGACTCGTGTAATAGTAACAGTAATTATAATTATAGTAAAATTATTCAGGCAGTCCTGTTGAAAGTGCCTGAGGCTGCACAGGACAGGCTATGTTTAGCTTCGACAGCAGTTTAAAACCATTAGCTTGTTGGAATTAAACCAGAAGCTGTTTAAAGAGCTATCTACAACAGGTAAGATATTATTGTTCATGCCCTTTCCACAAAACCCCATTTCAAAATGTCTGAAGGAAACTTTAAAGCAAACTACCACAGTACTCACTGAACATTTAACTTAGCATGCAGTACCCTGATGCTGCTCAATAATCCAGGTAGAAACATCTAAAAGAGTTCAGTCTGGTCCTCTGGACATTCAAAAAACAAAACAAAACAAAAAAACTGTAGAAACGTTTCGTCTTTCATCCGAAAGACTTCCTCAGTCTGAGATGCTGCATGCATTATATTAAATAAAACATTAGTTATACAAATTGTTGCTTAATGTAACAGTTAATAAAATTTAAATAAAAACTACTGGTGAGGCAAAAATCTAGCAGTTATGAAAGTTTTTGAAAAACAGTAAAGGTGGGTGCCACGGTACTAAAATACTTTAAGTATGTATCTGAAAATAACTGTATGACACAAAATGCTAATGAAGGATCATAGAGAATATAAATTTGCATTAAAACAACAATTTAAAAAAGGCAAAACATTTAATAGATTTTCAGACTGGCGATGTCAAAATCTGAAACCGAGTTGAAAGTGCATGCAGCTGTGTTTGTGTGAGATCCTCGTATTAAATTCATGCTAAACGGGCAGATTGACAGAAGCAGCGGGGCGAGGCGGCGCCGTCTGTTCACGTCCCCTCTAATTAAAATCAAGAAAACTACAAGTGGCAGAACTCCTCACTCCTCTGTGTGTGACACCAAGGCCGCCCTACGAGGATACAGACCTATCCTGCATATAGATCACTCACATCAATCACTCAAGACTTAATGCTCTTTATTCAGTTCATCATGTAGAATTACCTCTGCTGCATCGGAATTTTATTTTATTTTATTTTTATTTTAACCTTTATTTAACCAGGCAAATCACATTGAGATCACATATCTCTTTTGCAATGGAGGCCTGAAGGCAGCCTAACATGCATGTTTTTTTCTGTGGAAGGAAACCGGAGTACAGTCGTCCCTCGTTTATCGTGGGGATCTGTACCCTGAAGGCCTGCGATAAAGGAAAAACTCTAGGAACCACAAGTAAACCTGCAGACTGAGAGTGAAGTGCTCTGTTAGGAAAATATGGAACAATAAGATCTGTAATGTAAGATGGAGCTAGGTTGTTGAGAGCTTTGTAGGTTAGAAGTAGGATTTTGAATTATATTCTAGATTTGACAGGGAGCCAATAGAGAGAAACTAAAACTGGAGAAATGATCTCTCTACTAACTCTAGTTAAGACTCTGGCAGCAACATTTAGGATCAACTGAAGATTTTTTAAAGAAATATTTGGACACCCAGATAATAAACCATTGCAATAGTCCAGTCTAGACGTGACAAATGCATGAACCAGTTTTTCTGCATCATTTTAAGATAAGATGTTTATAATTTTAGTGATGTTACGCAGGTGGAAGAAGGTGGTTCTAGTAATATTTTTAATGTGGGGGATAAAAGGTTGTGTTCTGATCAAAAATAAAAAAT
>JBBPBX010008906.1:26703-61325 GCA_038048925.1 Garcialebias charrua
GGCGGAGCGGCGCTAAGGCATTCACACGTGCATTTTCGCAGGAAATGCGGTTTTTCTAGTTGTGTGAATGCCAACAAGGCATTCACACTATAGAGATTGTGTTTTTATTATTATTATTGTGTGAATGCCAACAAGGCATTCACACTATAGAGATTGTGTTTATATTTGTGTGAATGCCAACAAGGCATTCACACTATAGAGATTGTGTTTATATTTATAGTTACTATCTTCCGTCCGTACGTTTTTTGGCACGCTACTCCTCCTAGAGTATTTGTGCCATTTCAACGATTCATATATCAAAATGTTCAGCTCGTTCAGGACAATCCAGCTATGACTTTTGGTAATGCTGCAAGTTGCGCTTTTTGAAATATTAAGCCTTTTCGGCCATTTTTTTCCCATTGAAAATGAATGGAGCTAAAATGAAATGGTCTTTTGGGGGCTTTATCATACCCTAAAACTCACCAAATTTGGCAGACTCATCACTCAGACATGCAGGAGTAACAAATGATCAAAACCTCGCATTTTCATATATGCTGAAGGGGCGTGGCCTGGCCTCAAAGTTAGGCATCTCGCCATGAAAAACGAAACACTAATAGCACCTACACGAAAACCGTCTAATACATCAAACCTTCAGTGATTGACCCACAACCAGTCCCCTGCAATACTGAATGGTCAAATCATGACATTAATTAAGCCACGCCCCCTCACAACAGGAAGTGTACAGTTGTACATTGAACGTCCCGATCGGACACCTGTTACCTAATCAGCGTGACGGTCTGTCCAGTGACCAAAGACATGTTGCTGTAACAAGCTTTCCAACACTGACCGTTTTGGGTGGAGCATGTGGGCGTGGCAATGTGGCGAATCAGACGTAACGCCGTCACAAACGAAACACTAATAGCACCTACACGAAAACCGTCTAATACATCAAACCTTCAGTGATTGACCCACATCCGGTCCCCTGCAATACTGAATGGTCAAATCATGACATTAATTAAGCCACGCCCCCTCACAACAGGAAGTGTACAGTTGTACATTGAACGTCCCGATCGGACACCTGTTACCTAATCAGCGTGACGGTCTGTCCACTGACCGAAGACATGTTGCTGTAACAACCTTTCCAACACTGACCGTTTTGGGTGGAGCATGTGGGCGTGGCGATGTGGCGAATCAGACGTAACGCCGTCACAATACGTTTGGCCTTTTGGGAGCTTTATCATATCCCAAAACTCACCAAATTTGGCAGACTCGTCAGGACTGGTGAAAAATTACATATTTTGGGGGCGTGGCCAAAATTGCAAAAGAAACGGCTCAAGAGCGCCACCTAGAATATTTCAAACTACCCTCCGCATTGGCCTTAGTTTCACGTAGGATCATGAAATTTGGTACACCTCCCCGATTCACCAAGGCGCACAGAAAACCCTCTGGCACCAACGTTGTACGATGAAAGGAAAGGCGACCTTTTCGGCCATTTTTATCCCATTGAAAATGAATGGCGCTAAAATGAAATGGCATTTTGGGGGCTTTGTCATATCCCAAAACTCACCAAAATTGGCAGACTCGTCAGGACTGGTGAACGATTACATATTTTGGGGACGTGGCCAAAATTTCAAAAGAAACGGCTCAAGAGCGCCACCTAGAAAATTTCAAACTACCCTCCGCATTGGCCTTAGTTTCACGTAGGATCATGAAATTTGGTACACTTGTCCAATTCACCAAGACGCACAGAAAACCCTCTGGCGTCAACGTTGTACGATAAATGGGAAGGCGGCCATTTTGGAATGTGGACCAAATTGGGTGCACGCATTGGGTGCCGAACGGGTACGGGAAAGGCACGAGAGTGTTTCAGGGTGGACCAGCTCGACTTCCCGCGGTCGCCGCGAGAAGGGCGGAGCGGCGCTAAGGCATTCACACGTGCATTTTCGCAGGAAATGCGGTTTTTCTAGTTATTATTATTATTCTTATATGTTACTATCTTCCGTCCGTACGTTTTTTGGCGTCCTACTCCTCCTACAGTTTTCGTGCCATTTCAACATATCATATATCAAAATGTTCAGCTCGTTCAGGACAATCCAGCAATGACTTTTGGTAATGGTGCAACTTTAGCTTTTTGAGATATTTAGCCTTTTCGGCCATTTTTTTCCCATTGAAAATGAATGGAGCTAAAATGAAATGGCCTTTTGGGGGCTTTATCGTATCCTAAAACTCACCAAATTTGGCAGACTCATCATTCAGACATGGGGGAGTAAATATTTATCAAAACCTCGCATTTTCATATATGCTGAAGGGGCGTGGCCTGGCCTCAAAGTTAGGTATCTCGCCATGAAAAACGAAACACTAATAGCACCTACACGAAAACCGTCTAATACATCAAACCTTCAGTGATTGACCCACAACCGGTCCCCTACAATACTGAATGGTCAAATCATGACATTAATTAAGCCACGCCCCCTCACAACAGGAAGTGTACAGTTATACATTGAACGTCCCGATCGGACACCTGTTACCTAATCAGCGGGACGGTCTGTCCAGTGACCGAAGACATGTTGCTGTAACAAGCTTTCCAACACTGACCGTTTTGGGTGGAGCATGTGGGCGTGGCGATGTGGCGAATCAGCCGTCACGCCGTCACAAACGAAACACTAATAGCACCTACACGAAAACAGTCTAATACATCAAACCTTCAGTGATTGACCCACATCCGGTCCCCTGCAATACTGAATGGTCAAATCATGACAATAATTAAGCCACGCCCCCTCACAACAGGAAGTGTACAGTTGTACATTGAACATCCCGATCGGACACCTGTTACCTAATCAGCGTGACGGTCTGTCCAGTGACCGAAGACATGTTGCTGTAACAAGCTTTCCACGACTGGTTGTTTTGGGTGGAGCATGTGGGCGTGGCGATGTGGCGAATCAGACGTAACGCCGTCACAATACGTTTGGCCTTTTGGGAGCTTTATCATATCCCAAAACTCACCAAATTTGGCAGACTCGTCAGGACTGGTGAAAAATTACATATTTTGGGGGCGTGGCCAAAATTGCAACAGAAAGGGCTCAAGAGCGCCACCTAGAAAATTTCAAACTACCCTCCGCATTGGCCTTAGTTTCACGTAGGATCATGAAATTTGGTACACTTGTCCAATTCACCAAGACGCACAGAAAACCCTCTGGCGTCAACGTTGTACGATAAATGGGAAGGCGGCCATTTTGGAATGTGGACCAAATTGGGTGCGTGCATTGGGTGCCGAAAGGGTACGGGAAAGGCACGAGAGCGTTTCAGGGTGGACCAGCTCGACTTCCCGCGGTCGCCGCGAGAAGGGCGGAGCGGCGCTAAGGCATTCACACGTGCATTTTCGCAGGAAATGCGGTTTTTCTAGTTGTGTGAATGCCAACAAGGCATTCACACTATAGAGATTGTGTTTATATTTATTATTATTATTCTTTATAGATGTTACTATCTTCCATCCGTACGTTTTTTGGCGTCCTACTCCTCCTACAGTTTTCGTGCCATTTCAACAATTCATATATCAAATTGTTCAGCTCGTTCAGGACAATCCAGCTATGACTTTTGGTAATGCTGCAACTTTCGCTTTTTGAAATATGAAGCCTTTTCGGCCATTTTTATCCCATTAAGAATGAATGGAGCTAAAATGAAATGGCCTTTTGGGAGCTTTATCATATCCTAAACCTCACCAAATTTGGCAGACTCATCATTCAGACATGGAGGAGTAAAAAATTATCAAAACCTCACGTTTTCATATATGCTGAAGGGGCGTGGCCAGGCCTCAAAATTAGGCATCTCGCCATGAAAAACGAAACACTAATAGCACCTACACGAAAACTGTCTAATACATCAAGCCTTCAGTGATTGACCCACAACCGGTCCCCTACAATAATGAATGGTCAAATCATGACATTAATTAAGCCACGCCCCCTCACAACAGGAAGTGTACAGTTGTACATTGAACGTCCCGATCAGACACCTGTTACCTAATCAGCGTGACGGTCTGTCCAGTGACCAAAGACATGTTGCTGTAACAGGCTTTCCAACACTGACCGTTTTGGGTGGAGCATGTGGGCGTGGCTACGTGGCGAATCAGACGTAACGCCGTCACAAACGAAACACTAATAGCACCTACACAAAAACAGTCTAATACATCAAACCTTCAATGATTGACCCACATCCGGTCCCCTGCAATACTGAATGGTCAAATCATGACAATAATTAAGCCACGCCCCCTCACAACAGGAAGTGTACAGTTGTACATTGAACGTCCCGATCGGACACCTGTTACCTAATCAGCGTGACGGTCTGTCCAGTGACCAAAGACATGTTGCTGTAACAAGTTTTCCAACACTGACCGTTTTGGGTGGAGCATGTGGGCGTGGCGATGTGGCGAATCAGACGTAACGCCGTCACAATACGTTTGGCCTTTTGGGAGCTTTATCATATCCCAAAACTCACCAAATTTGGCAGACTCGTCAGGACTGGTGAAAAATTACATATTTTGGGGGCGTGGCCAAAATTGCAACAGAAAGGGCTCAAGAGCGCCACCTAGAAAATTTCAAACTACCCTCCGCATTGGCCTTAGTTTCACGTAGGATCATGAAATTTGGTACACTTGTCCAATTCACCAAGACGCACAGAAAACCCTCTGGCGTCAACGTTGTACGATAAATGGGAAGGCGGCCATTTTGGAATGTGGACCAAATTGAGTGCACGCACTAGGTGCCGAACGGGTACGGGAAAGGCACGAGAGTGTTTCGGGGTGGACCAGCTCGACTTCCCGCGGTCGCCGCGAGAAGGGCGGAGCGGCGCTAAGGCATTCACACGTGCATTTTCGCAGGAAATGCGGTTTTTCTAGTGTTACAATTACATCTGTTACTATCCTGATTCCGTACGTTTTTTGGCACGCTACTCCTCCTACAGTTTTTGTGCTATTTCAACAATTCATATATCAAAATGTTCAGCTCATTCAGGACATGATGGCTATGACTTTTGGTATTGGTGCAACTTTAGCTTTTTGAAATATTCAGCCTTTTCGGCCATTTTTTTCCCATTGAAAATGAATGGAGCTCAAATGAACTCAATGAGCTCATTTTACACCCTTGATATCTTTGGAACTCATTACAATATTTCACTACTCCTTTCACATTTTGGACCAACTCAGCTTCCTTCAGCTTCCTTGTACAAATTTTTAAAAAAAATTCAGCTACTTTCAGCTAATTTCAGCTGTTTCTTCAACTGCTTTGCGCTCTTTTCAGCTTTATGCAGCTTACTTCAACATTTTTGTACTTCTTCTGACTTATTTCTGCTAATTTCAGATCATTATGCTCCTTTCAGATAATTTTTGAAAGATTAAGATATTTTTGCTATTTTAGCTAGTATTTAGCTGTTTATGCAAATTTCACCTTTTTCAGCTATTTCAAACAATTTTTTTTAATCAATCCAACTTTTTTCAGCCTAATTCAGCAAAACCATGTTCTACCAACTTCCTTCTGGTAATTTAAGATATTTTCTGCTTGTTTTAGCTGTTGTTCAGCTGTTTTTGACCAATTTCAGCTGATGGCTGCCAACGCTCTTTTCAAATTGCTTTAACTCGGCCATCTTTTTACATAGAGAGCCGAAATTTGGTGAGGTTGTAGCCATAAACATTCTCTATCATGCTTTAGGTGAAGCGGCCATTTTGATTGAACATGCAAGTTGGGTGAAGCGGCCATTTTGGCATTCACACATGCATTTTCTCAGGAAATGCAATCTAGTTGTGTGAATGCCAACAAGGCATTCACACTATAGAGATTGTGTTTATATTTGTGTGAATGCCAACAAGGCATTCACACTATAGAGATTGTGTTTATATTTATTATTATTCTTTATAGATGTTACTATCTTCCATCCGTACGTTTTTTGGCGTCCTACTCCTCCTAGAGTATTTGTGCCATTTCAACGATTCATATATCAAAATGTTCAGCTCGCTCAGGACAATCCAGCTATGACTTTTGGTAATGCTGCAAGTTGCGCTTTTTGAAATAATTAGCCTTTTCGGCCATTTTTTTCCCATTGAAAATGAATGGAGCTAAAATGAAATGGTCTTTTGGGGGCTTTATCATACCCTAAAACTCACCAAATTTGGCAGACTCATCACTCAGACATGCAGGAGTAACAAATGATCAAAACCTCGCATTTTCATATATGCTGAAGGGGCGTGGCCTGGCCTCAAAGTTAGGCATCTCGCCATGAAAAACGAAACACTAATAGCACCTACACGAAAACCGTCTAATACATCAAACCTTCAGTGATTGACCCACAACCACTCCCCTGCAATACTGAATGGTCAAATCATGACATTAATTAAGCCACGCCCCCTCACAACAGGAAGTGTACAGTTATACATTGAACGTCCCGATCGGACACCTGTTACCTAATCAGCGGGACGGTCTGTCCAGTGACCGAAGACATGTTGCTGTAACAAGCTTTCCAACACTGACCGTTTTGGGTGGAGCATGTGGGCGTGGCGATGTGGCGAATCAGACGTAACGCCGTCACAATACGTTTGGCCTTTTGGGAGCTTTATCATATCCCAAAACTCACCAAATTTGGCAGACTCGTCAGGACTGGTGAAAAATTACATATTTTGGGGGCGTGGCCAAAATTGCAACAGAAAGGGCTCAAGAGCGCCACCTAGAATATTTCAAATTACCCTCCGCATTGGCCTTAGTTTCACGTAGGATCATGAAATTTGGTACACCTCCCCGATTCACCAAGGCGCACAGAAAACCCTCTGGCACCAACGTTGTACGATGAAAGGAAAGGCGACCTTTTCGGCCATTTTTATCCCATTGAAAATGAATGGAGCTAAAATGAAATAGCATTTTGGGGGCTTTTTCATATCCCAAAACTCACCAAAATTGGCAGACTCATCAGGACTGGTGAACAATTACATATTTTGGGGGCGTGACCAAAATTTCAAAAGAAACGGCTCAAGAGCGCCACCTAGAAAATTTCAAACTACCCTCCGCATTGACCTTAGTTTCACGTAGGATCATGAAATTTGGTACACTTCTCCAATTCACCAAGACGCACAGAAAACCCTCTGCCGTCAACGTTGTACGATAAATGGGAAGGCGGCCATTTTGGAATGTGGACCAAATTGGGTGCACGCATTGGGTGCCGAACGGGCATGGGAAAGGCACGAGAGTGTTTCGGGGTGGACCAGCTGGACTTCCCGCGGTCGCCACGAGAAGGGCGGAGCGGCGCTAAGGCATTCACACGTGCATTTTCGCAGGAAATGCGGTTTTTCTAGTTATAGTTACTATCTTCATTCCGTACGTTTTTTGGCATGTAACTACTCGCTACAGTTTTGGTGCGATTTCAACAATTCATATATCAAAATGTTCAGCTCATTTAGGACAATCCGGCTATGACTTTTGGTAATGCTGCAACTTTAGCTTTTTGAGATATTCAGCCTTTTCGGCCATCTTTTTCCCATTGAAAATGAATGGAGCTAAAATGAAATGGCCTTTTGGAGGATTTATCATATCCTAAATCTCACCAAATTTGGCAGACTCATCACTCAGACATGGGGGAGTAAAAAATTATCAAAACCTCACGTTTTCATATATGCTGAAGGGGCGTGGCCTGGCCTCAAAGTTAGGTATCTCGCCATGAAAAACGAAACACTAATAGCACCTACACGAAAACGGTCTAATACATCAAACCTTCAGTGATTGACCCACAACCGGTCCCCTACAATACTGAATGGTCAAATCATGACATTAATTAAGCCACGCCCCCTCACAACAGGAAGTGTACAGTTATACATTGAACGTCCCGATCGGACACCTGTTACCTAATCAGCGGGACGGTCTGTCCAGTGACCGAAGACATGTTGCTGTAACAAGCTTTCCAACACTGACCGTTTTGGGTGGAGCATGTGGGCGTGGCGACGTGGCGAATCAGACGTAACGCCGTCACAAACGAAACACTAATAGCACCTACACGAAAACTGTCTAATACATCAAACCTTCAGTGATTGACCCACATCCGGTCCCCTGCAATACTGAATGGTCAAATCATGACATTAATTAAGCCACGCCCCCTCACAACAGGAAGTGTACAGTTGTACATTGAAGGTCCCGATCGGACACCTGTTACCTAATCAGCATGACGGTCTTTCCAGTGACCAAAGACATGTTGATGTAACAAGCTTTCCAACACTGACCGTTTTGGGTGGAGCATGTGGGCGTGGCGATGTGGCGAATCAGACGTAACGCCGTCACAATACGTTTGGCCTTTTGGGAGCTTTATCATATCCCAAAACTCACCAAATTTGGCAGACTCGTCAGGACTGGTGAAAAATTACATATTTTGGGGGCGTGGCCAAAATTGCAACAGAAACGGCTCAAGAGCGCCACCTAGAATATTTCAAACTACCCTCCGCATTGGCCTTAGTTTCACGTAGGATCATGAAATTTGGTACACTTGTCCAATTCACAAAGACGCACAGAAAACCCTCTGGCATCAACATTGTACGATAAATGGGAAGGCGGCCATTTTGGAATGTGGACCAAATTGAGTGCACACACTGGGTGCCGAACGGGTACGGGAAAAGCACGAGAGTGTTTCAGGGTGGACCAGCTCGACTTCCCGCGGTCGCCACGAGAAGGGCGGAGCGGCGCTAAGGCATTCACACGTGCATTTTCGCAGGAAATGCAAATTTTCTAGTGTTACAATTACATCTGTTACTATCCTGATTCCGTACGTTTTTTGGCACGCTACTCCTCCTACAGTTTTTGTGCTATTTCAACAATTCATATATCAAAATGTTCAGCTCATTCAGGACATGATGGCTATGACTTTTGGTATTGGTGCAACTTTAGCTTTTTGAAATATTCAGCCTTTTCGGCCATTTTTTTCCCATTGAAAATGAATGGAGCTCAAATGAACTCAATGAGCTCATTTTGCATCCTTGATATCTTTGGAACTCATTACAATATTTCACTACTCCTTTCACATTTTGGACCAACTCAGCTTCCTTCAGCTACCTTGTACATTTAAAAAAAATATTTCGGCTACTTTCAGCTACTTTCAGCTGTTTCTTCAATGACTTTGCAATCTTTTCAGCTTAATGCAGCTTACTTCAACATTGTTGTACTTCTACTGACTTATTCATGCTAATTTCAGATCATTATGCTCCTTTCAGCTAATTTTTAAAAGATTAAGCTATTTTTTGCGATTTTAGCTACTATTTAGCTGTTTATGCAAATTACAGCTTTTTCAGCTATTTCAACAATTTTTTTTATCAATCCAACTTTTTCAGCCTAATTCAGCAAAACCATGTTCTACCAACTTCCTTCTGGTAATTTAAGATATTTTCTGCTTGTTTTAGCTGTTGTTCAGCTGTTTTTGACCAATTTCAGCTGATGGCTGCCAATGTTACTTTCAAATGGCTTTAACTCAGCCATCTTTATTCATAGAGAGCTGAAATTTGGTGAGGTTGTAGCTATGGACAATCTCTAACATACATTAGGTGAAGCGGCCATTTTGATTGAACATGCAAGTTGGGTGAAGCGGCCATTTTGGCATTCACACATGCATTTTCTCAGGAAATGCAATCTAGTTGTGTGAATGCCAACAAGGCATTCACACTATAGAGATTGTGTTTATATTTATTATTATTGTGTGAATGCCAACAAGGCATTCACACTATAGAGATTGTGTTTATATTTATTATTATTATTATTCTTATATGTTACTATCTTCCGTCCGTACGTTTTTTGGCGTCCTACTCCTCCTACAGTTTTCGTGCCATTTCAACATATCATATATCAAAATGTTCAGCTCGTTCAGGACAATCCAGCAATGACTTTTGGTAATGGTGCAACTTTAGCTTTTTGAGATATTTAGCCTTTTCGGCCATTTTTTTCCCATTGAAAATGAATGGAGCTAAAATGAAATGGCCTTTTGGGGGCTTTATCGTATCCTAAAACTCATCAAATTTGGCAGACTCATCATTCAGACATGGGGGAGTAAATATTTATCAAAACCTTGCGTTTTCATATATGCTGAAGGGGCGTGGCCTGGCCTCAAAGTTAGGCATCTCGCCATGAAAAACGAAACACTAATAGCACCTACACGAAAACCGTCTAATACATCAAACCTTCAGTGATTGACCCACAACCGGTCCCCTACAATACTGAATGGTCAAATCATGACATTAATTAAGCCACGCCCCCTCACAACAGGAAGTGTACAGTTGTACATTGAAGGTCCCGATCGGACACCTGTTGACTAATCAGCATGACGGTCTGTCCAGTGACCAAAGACATGTTGCTGTAACAAGCTTTCCAACACTGACCGTTTTGGGTGGAGCATGTGGGCGTGGCGACGTGGCGAATCAGACGTAACGCCGTCACAAACGAAACACTAATAGCACCTACACGAAAACTGTCTAATACATCAAACCTTCAGTGATTGACCCACATCCGGTCACTTGCAATACTGAATGGTCAAATCATGACATTAATTAAGCCACGCCCCCTCACAACAGGAAGTGTACAGTTGTACATTGAACGTCCCGATCGGACACCTGTTACCTAATCAGCGTGACGGTGTGTCCAGTGACCGAAGACATGTTGGTGTAACAAGCTTTCCAACACTGACCGTTTTGGGTGGAGCATGTGGGCGTGGTTATGTGGCGAATCAGACGTAACGCCGTCACAATACGTTTGGCCTTTTGGGAGCTTTATCATATCCCAAAACTCACCAAATTTGGCAGACTCGTCAGGACTGGTGAAAAATTACATATTTTGGGGGCGTGGCCAAAATTGCAACAGAAACGGCTCAAGAGCGCCACCTAGAATATTTCAAATTACCCTCCGCATTGGCCTTAGTTTCACGTAGGATCATGAAATTTGGTACACTTGTCCAATTCACCAAGACGCACAGAAAACCCTCTGGCGTCAACGTTGTACGATAAATGGGAAGGCGGCCATTTTGGAATGTGGACCAAATTGAGTGCACGCACTGGGTGCCGAACGGGTACGGGAAAGGCACGAGAGCGTTTCGGGGTGGACCGGCTCGACTTCCCGCGGTCGCCGCGAGAAGGGCGGAGCGGCGCTAAGGCATTCACACGTGCATTTTCGTAGGAAATGCGGTTTTTCTAGTTGTGTGAATGCCTATGGCATTCACACTATAGTGATTGTGTTTATATTTATTATTATTGTGTGAATGCCAACAAGGCATTCACACTATAGAGATTGTCTTCCGGTTACTATCCTGATTCCGTACGTTTTTCGGCACGCTACTCCTCCTACAGTTTTTGTGCTATTGCAACAATTCATATATCAAAATGTTCAGCTCATTCAGGACATGATGGCTATGACTTTTGGTATTGGTGCAACTTTAGCTTTTTGAATTATTTAGCCTTTTCGGCCATTTTCTTCCCCATTGAAAATGAATGGAGCTAATTTTTCATCCTTGATATCTTTGGAACTCTTTAGAATATTTCACTACTCCTTTCACATTTTGGACCAGCTTAGCTTCCTTCAGCTACCTTGTACATTTTTTAAAAAATATTTCAGCTACTTTCAGCTAATTTCAGCTGTTTTTTCAACTGCTTTGCACTCTTTTCAGCTTTATGCAGCTTACTTCAACATTTTTGTACTTCTACTGACTTATTTCTGCTAATTTCAGATCATTATGCTCCTTTCAGATAATTTTTGAAAGATTAAGATATTTTAGCTATTTTAGCTACTATTTAGCTGTTTTATGATAATTTCAGCTTTTTCAGCTATTTCAACAATTTTTTTTAATCAATCCAACTTTTTTCAGCCTAATTCAGCAAAACCATGCTCTACCAACTTCCTTCTGGTAATTTAAGATTGTTTCTGCTTGTTTTAGCTGTTGTTCAGCTGTTTTTGGCCAATTTCAGCTTTATTCATATATTTTCAACTTTATTTTGCTTATTTCTACTTATTTCAGATTTTTTTCAATTTCAGATTGTTTCAGATACTTCATATTCTTCTGCTTTGTGTTTATTTCTGCTAGTTTCAGCTTCTTCTGCTATTTTAGCTACTATTAAGCTGTTTTTATGCTAATTTAGGCTTGTTTCAACACATTCCACATTATTTGAACTCATTTCAACTTTTTCCAGCCAAATTCTGCAAAAATGTACTCTCTCTACTAAGTTCTAAGACATTTAAGCTTCTTTCTGCTATTTCAGATAATATTCAGCTGTTTTTGCTATCTTAAGCTTTTTTCAGATAATTTCAACTTTATTTTGCTTATTTCTGCTTAGTTCAGATTTTTTCAGATTTCAGATAGTTTCAGATATTTTAGATTATTCAGATTATGCTGCTTTGTGCTTATTTCTGCTAGTTTCAGCTTCTTCTGCTATTTTAGCTACTATTAAGCTGTTTTTATGCTAATTTAGGCTTGTTTCAACAAATTCCACATTATTTGAACTCATTTCAACTTTTTCCATCCTAATTCTGCAAAACTACACTCTCTCTACTAATTTCTAACACAGTTAAGCTTATTTCTGCTATTTCAGATAATATTCAGCTGTTTTTGCTATCTTTAGCTTTTTTCAGATAATTTCAACTTTATTTTGCTTATTTCTGCTTAGTTCAGATTTTTTCAGATTTCAGATTGTTTCAGATATTTCAGATTATTCACAATTATGCTATTTCTAATTACTTCAGATAATTTAAGCTTATTTCTGCTATTTTAGATAGTATTCAGCTGTTTATGATATCTTAAGCTTTTTTTAGATAATTTCAACTTTTTTTGCTTATTTCAGATTATTTCAGATTTCAGATTGTTTAAGATGTTTCAGATTATTCCCAATTAAGCTCTTACTAATTCCTGCTGCTAATTTAAGCTTATTTCTGCTATTTTAGATAATATTCAGCTGTTTTTGACCAATTTCAGCTGATGGCTGCCAACGCTACTTTCAAATGGTTATAACTCGACCATCTTTATACATAGAGAGCTGAAATTTGGTGAGGTTGTAGCTGAGGACATTATCTATCATGTATAGAATCCAAAAAAAAATCCAAGATGGCCGACAATGCAAAAAAGTAAAAATACTATAAAATGGTCAATTTTAGTGATATTGAGCTGAAACTTGGTGTAGTGATAGCTGAGAATGTTTCCTATCAAATGCTATATCAAAATCAAAAATCCAAGATGGCCGCCAACGCTACTTTCAAATGGCTTTAACTCAGCCATCATTATACATAGAGAGTCGAAATTTGGTGAGGTAGTAGCTGAGGACATTATCTATCATGTACGGAATCCAAATCAAAAATCCAAGATGGCCGACAAAGTAAAACATTAAAAAACTGTAAAAATTCAAGATGGCCGCCAACGCTACATTCAAATGGCTTTAACTCAGCCATCTTTATTCATAGAGAGCTGAAATTTGGTGAGGTTGTAGCTAAGGGAATCCTCTATCATGTACGGAATCCAAATCAAAAATCCAAGATGGCAGACAAAGCAAAACATTAAAAATACTGTAAAATCCAAGATGGCCACCAACGCTACTTTCAAATGGCTTTAACTTAGCCATTATTATACATAGAGAGCCGAAATTTGGTGAGGTTGTAGCTGAGGGAATCCTCTATCATGTACGGAATCCAAATCAAAAATCCAAGATGGCCGACAAAGCAAAACATTAAAAATACTGTAAAATCCAAGATGGCCAACAACGCTACTTTCAAATGGCTTTAAATCAGCCATATTTATTCATAGAGAGCCGAAATTTGGTGAGGTTGTAGCTATGGACATTCTTTATCATGCATTAGGTGAAGCGGCCATTTTGATTGAATATGCAAATTAGGTGAAGTGGCCATTTTGGTTCAATATACAAGGCAGTTAATTGCCTTGCGAAGTAAGTCAATGCATGTATTGTTACCATTTTGGTTCTACAATTTAAGTAGACAAGTTAGCCATTTTGATTTAATAAGCACATTAGGTAAAGCGGCCATTTTGATTAAACATTCAAGTCATAACGGCCATTTTGGCATTCACACATGCATTTTCTCAGGAAATGCAATCTAGTTGTGTGAATGCCAACAAGGCATTCACACTATAGAGATTGTGTTTATATTTATTATTATTATCTACAGTTTATAGATGTTACTATCTTCATTCCGTACGTTTTTTGGCATGTAACTACTCGCACAGTTTTGGTGCGATTTCAACAATTCATATATCAAAATGTTCAGCTCATTTAGGACAATCCGGCTATGACTTTTGGTAATGCTGCAACTTTAGCTTTTTGAGATATTCAGCCTTTTCGGCCATCTTTTTCCCATTGAAAATGAATGGAGCTAAAATGAAATGGCCGTTTGGGAGCTTTATCATATCCTAAATCTTACCAAATTTGGCAGACTCATCACTCAGACATGGGGGAGTAAAAAATGATCAAAACCTCATGTTTTCATATATGATGAAGGGGCGTGGCCTGGCCTCAAAGTTAGGTATCTCGCCATGAAAAACGAAACACTAATAGCACCTACACGAAAACTGTCTAATACATCAAACCTTCAGTGATTGACCCACAACCAGTCCCCTGCAATACTGAATGGTCAAATCATGACATTAATTAAGCCACGCCCCCTCACAACAGGAAGTGTACAGTTGTACATTGAACGTCCCGATCGGACACCTGTTACCTAATCAGCGTGACGGTCTGTCCAGTGACCAAAGACATGTTGCTGTAACAAGCTTTCCAACACTGACCGTTTTGGGTGGAGCATGTGGGCGTGGCAATATGGCGAATCAGACGTAACGCCATCACAAACGAAACACTAATAGCACCTACACGAAAACTGTCTAATACATCAAACCTTCAGTGATATACCCACATCCGGTCCCCTGCAATACTGACTGGTCAAATCATGACAATAATTAAGCCACGCCCCCTCACAACAGGAAGTGTACAGTTGTACATTGAACGTCCCGATCGGACACCTGTTACCTAATCAGCGTGACGGTCTGTCCAGTGACCAAAGACATGTTGCTGTAACAAGCTTTCCACGACTGGTTGTTTTGGGTGGAGCATGTGGGCGTGGCGATGTGGCGAATCAGACGTAACGCCGTCACAATACGTTTGGCCTTTTGGGAGCTTTATCATATCCCAAAACTCACCAAATTTGGCAGACTCGTCAGGACTGGTGAAAAATTACATATTTTGGGGGCGTGGCCAAAATTGCAACAGAAAGGGCTCAAGAGCGCCACCTAGAATATTTCAAACTACCCTCCGCATTGGCCTTAGTTTCACGTAGGATCATGAAATTTGGTACACTTGTCCAATTCACCAAGACGCACAGAAAACCCTCTGGCATCAACGTTGTACGATAAATGGGAAGGCGGCCATTTTGGAATGTGGACCAAATTGGGTTCGCGCATTAGGTGCCGAACGGGTACGGGAAAGGCACAAGAGCGTTTCAGGGTGGACTAGCTCGACTTCCCGCGGACGCCGCGAGAAGGGCGGAGCGGCGCTAAGGCATTCACACGTGCATTTTCGCAGGAAATGCGGTTTTTCTAGTTGTGTGAATGCCAACAAGGCATTCACACTATAGAGATTGTGTTTATATTTATTATTATCTACAGTTTATAGATGTTACTATCTTCATTCCGTACGTTTTTTGGCATGTAACTACTCGCACAGTTTTGGTGCGATTTCAACAATTCATATATCAAAATGTTCAGCTCATTTAGGACAATCCGGCTATGACTTTTGGTAATGCTGCAACTTTAGCTTTTTGAGATATTCAGCCTTTTCGGCCATCTTTTTCCCATTGAAAATGAATGGAGCTAAAATGAAATGGCCGTTTGGGAGCTTTATCATATCCTAAATCTTACCAAATTTGGCAGACTCATCACTCAGACATGGGGGAGTAAAAAATGATCAAAACCTCATGTTTTCATATATGATGAAGGGGCGTGGCCTGGCCTCAAAGTTAGGTATCTCGCCATGAAAAACGAAACACTAATAGCACCTACACGAAAACTGTCTAATACATCAAACCTTCAGTGATTGACCCACAACCGGTCCCCTACAATACTGAATGGTCAAATCATGACATTAATTAAGCCACGCCCCCTCACAACAGGAAGTGTACAGTTATACATTGAACGTCCCGATCGGACACCTGTTACCTAATCAGCGGGACGGTCTGTCCAGTGACCGAAGACATGTTGCTGTAACAAGCTTTCCAACACTGACCGTTTTGGGTGGAGCATGTGGGCGTGGCGATGTGGCGAATCAGCCGTCACGCCGTCACAAACGAAACACTAATAGCACCTACACAAAAACAGTCTAATACATCAAACCTTCAATGATTGACCCACATCCGGTCCCCTGCAATACTGAATGGTCAAATCATGACAATAATTAAGCCACGCCCCCTCACAACAGGAAGTGTACAGTTGTACATTGAATGTCCCGATCGGACACCTGTTACCTAATCAGCGTGACGGTCTGTCCAGTGACCAAAGACATGTTGCTGTAACATGTTTTCCAACACTGACCGTTTTGGGTGGAGCATGTGGGCGTGGCGATGTGGCGAATCAGACGTAACGCCGTCACAATACGTTTGGCCTTTTGGGGGCTTTATCATATCCCAAAACTCACCAAATTTGGCAGACTCGTCAGGACTGGTGAACGATTACATATTTTGGGGGCGTGGCCAAAATTTCAAAAGAAACGGCTCAAGAGCGCCACCTAGAAAATTTCAAACTACCCTCCACATTGGCCTTAGTTTCACGTAGGATCATGAAATTTGGTACACTTGTCCAATTCACCAAGACGCACAGAAAACCCTCTGGCGTCAACGTTGTACGATAAATGGGAAGGCGGCCATTTTGGAATGTGGACCAAATTGGGTGCACGCATTGGGTGCCGAACGGGCACGGGAAAGGCACGAGAGTGTTTCAGGGTGGACCAGCTCGACTTCCCGCGGTCGCCGCGAGAAGGGCGGAGCGGCGCTAAGGCATTCACACGTGCATTTTCGCAGGAAATGCGGTTTTTCTAGTTGTGTGAATGCCAACAAGGCATTCACACTATAGAGATTGTGTTTATATTTATTATTTATAGATGTTACTATCTTCATTCCGTACGTTTTTTGGCATGTAACTACTCGCACAGTTTTGGTGCCATTTCAACAATTCATATATCAAAATGTCCAGCTCGTTCAGGACAATCCGGCTATGACTTTTGGTAATGCTGCAACTTTAGCTTTTTGAATTATTTAGCCTTTTCGGCCATTTTTTTCCCATTGAAAATGAATGGAGCTAAAATGAAATGGCCTTTTGGAGGATTTATCATATCCTAAATCTCACCAAATTTGGCAGACTCATCACTCAGACATGGGGGAGTAAAAAATGATCAAAACCTCGCGTTTTTATATATGGTGAAGGGGCGTGGCCTGGCCTCAAAGTTAGGTATCTCGCCATGAAAAACGAAACACTAATAGCACCTACACGAAAACCGTCTAATACATCAAACCTTCAGTGATTGACCCACAACCGGTCCCCTACAATACTGAATGGTCAAATCATGACATTAATTAAGCCACGCCCCCTCACAACAGGAAGTGTACAGTTATACATTGAACGTCCCGATCGGACACCTGTTACCTAATCAGCGGGACGGTCTGTCCAGTGACCGAAGACATGTTGCTGTAACAAGCTTTCCAACACTGACCGTTTTGGGTGGAGCATGTGGGCGTGGCGATGTGGCGAATCAGCCGTCACGCCGTCACAAACGAAACACTAATAGCACCTACACGAAAACAGTCTAATACATCAAACCTTCAGTGATTGACCCACATCCGGTCCCCTGCAATACTGAATGGTCAAATCATGACAATAATTAAGCCACGCCCCCTCACAACAGGAAGTGTACAGTTGTACATTGAACATCCCGATCGGACACCTGTTACCTAATCAGCGTGACGGTCTGTCCAGTGACCGAAGACATGTTGCTGTAACAAGCTTTCCACGACTGGTTGTTTTGGGTGGAGCATGTGGGCGTGGCGATGTGGCGAATCAGACGTAACGCCGTCACAATACGTTTGGCCTTTTGGGAGCTTTATCATATCCCAAAACTCACCAAATTTGGCAGACTCGTCAGGACTGGTGAAAAATTACATATTTTGGGGGCGTGGCCAAAATTGCAACAGAAAGGGCTCAAGAGCGCCACCTAGAATATTTCAAATTACCCTCCGCATTGGCCTTAGTTTCACGTAGGATCATGAAATTTGGTACACCTCCCCGATTCACCAAGGCGCACAGAAAACCCTCTGGCACCAACGTTGTACGATGAAAGGAAAGGCGACCTTTTCGGCCATTTTTATCCCATTGAAAATGAATGGAGCTAAAATGAAATAGCATTTTGGGGGCTTTTTCATATCCCAAAACTCACCAAAATTGGCAGACTCATCAGGACTGGTGAACGATTACATATTTTGGGGGCGTGGCCAAAATTGCAACAGAAACGGCTCAAGAGCGCCACCTAGAAAATTTCAAACTACCCTTCGCATTGGCCTTAGTTTCACGTAGGATCATGAAATTTGGTACGCTTGTCCAATTCACAAAGACGCACAGAAAACCCTCTGGCATCAACGGTGTACGATAAATGGGAAGGCGGCCATTTTGGAATGTGGACCAAATCGGGTGCACGCATTGGGTGCCGAACGGGTACGGGAAAGGCACGAGAGTGTTTCAGGGTGGACCAGCTGGACTTCCCGCGGTCGTCGCGAGAAGGGCGGAGCGGCGCTAAGGCATTCACACGTGCATTTTCGCAGGAAATGCGGTTTTTCTAGTTGTGTGAATGCCAACAAGGCATTCACACTATAGAGATTGTGTTTATATTTAATATTATTCCAGTTACTATCTTCCATCCGTACGTTTTTTGGCGTCCTACTCCTCCTACAGTTTTCGTGCCATTTCAACATATCATATATCAAAATGTTCAGCTCGTTCAGGACAATCCAGCTATGACTTTTGGTAATGGTGCAACTTTAGCTTTTTGAGATATTTAGCCTTTTCGGCCATTTTTTTCCCATTGAAAATGAATGGAGCTAAAATGAAATGGCCTTTTGGGGGCTTTATCATATCCTAAATCTCACCAAATTTGGCAGACTCATCACTTAGACATGGGGGAGTAATAAATGATCAACACCTCGCGTTTTCATATATGCTGAAGGGGCGTGGCCTGGCCTCAAGGTTAGGCATCTCGCCATGAAAAACGAAACACTAATAGCACCTACACGAAAACCGTCTAATACATCAAACCTTCAGTGATTGACCCACAACCGGTCCCCTACAATACTGAATGGTCAAATCATGACATTAATTAAGCCACGCCCCCTCACAACAGGAAGTGTACAGTTATACATTGAACGTCCCGATCGGACACCTGTTACCTAATCAGCGGGACGGTCTGTCCAGTGACCGAAGACATGTTGCTGTAACAAGCTTTCCAACACTGACCGTTTTGGGTGGAGCATGTGGGCGTGGCGATGTGGCGAATCAGCCGTCACGCCGTCACAAACGAAACACTAATAGCACCTACACGAAAACAGTCTAATACATCAAACCTTCAGTGATTGACCCACATCCGGTCCCCTGCAATACTGAATGGTCAAATCATGACAATAATTAAGCCACGCCCCCTCACAACAGGAAGTGTACAGTTGTACATTGAACATCCCGATCGGACACCTGTTACCTAATCAGCGTGACGGTCTGTCCAGTGACCGAAGACATGTTGCTGTAACAAGCTTTCCAACACTGACCGTTTTGGGTGGAGCATGTGGGCGTGGCAATGTGGCGAATCAGACGTAACGCCGTCACAATACGTTTGGCCTTTTGGGAGCTTTATCATATCCCAAAACTCACCAAACTTGGCAGACTCGTCAGGACTGGTGAAAAATTACATATTTTGGGGGCGTGGCCAAAATTGCAACAGAAATGGCTCAAGAGCGCCACCTAGAATATTTCAAATTACCCTCCCTATTGGCCTTAGTTTCACGTAGGATCATGAAATTTGGTACACTTGTCCAATTCACCAAGACGCACAGAAAACCCTCTGGCGTCAACGTTGTACGATAAATGGGAAGGCGGCCATTTTGGAATGTGGACCAAATTGAGTGCACGCACTGGGTGCCGAACGGGTACGGGAAAGGCACGAGAGTGTTTCGGGGTGGACCAGCTCGACTTCCCGCGGTCGCCGCGAGAAGGGCGGAGCGGCGCTGAGGCATTCACACGTGCATTTTCGTAGGAAATGCGGTTTTTCTAGTTATTTATAGATGTTACTATCTTCATTCCGTACGTTTTTTGGCATGTAACTACTCGCACAGTTTTGGTGCCATTTCAACAATTCATATATCAAAATGTCCAGCTCGTTCAGGACAATCCGGCTATGACTTTTGGTAATGCTGCAACTTTAGCTTTTTGAATTATTTAGCCTTTTCGGCCATTTTTTTCCCATTGAAAATGAATGGAGCTAAAATGAAATGGCATGTTGGGGGCTTTATCATATCCTAAATCTCACCAAATTTGGCAGACTCATCACTCAGACATGGGGGAGTAAAAAATGATCAAAACCTCACGTTTTCATATATGCTGAAGGGGCGTGGCCTGGCCTCAAAATTAGGCATCTCGCCATGAAAAACGAAACACTAATAGCACCTACACGAAAACCGTCTAATACATCAAACCTTCAGTGATTGACCCACAACCGGTCCCTTACAATACTGAATGGTCAAATCATGACATTAATTAAGCCACGCCCCCTCACAACAGGAAGTGTACAGTTATACATTGAACGTCCCGATCGGACACCTGTTACCTAATCAGCGGGACGGTCTGTCCAGTGACCAAAGACATGTTGCTGTAACAAGCTTTCCAACACTGACCGTTTTGGGTGGAGCATGTGGGCGTGGCGATGTGGCGAATCAGCCGTCACGCCGTCACAAACGAAACACTAATAGCACCTACACGAAAACAGTCTAATACATCAAACCTTCAGTGATTGACCCACATCCGGTCCCCTGCAATACTGAATGGTCAAATCATGACAATAATTAAGCCACGCCCCCTCACAACAGGAAGTGTACAGTTGTACATTGAACATCCCGATCGGACACCTGTTACCTAATCAGCGTGACGGTCTGTCCAGTGACCGAAGACATGTTGCTGTAACAAGCTTTCCACGACTGGTTGTTTTGGGTGGAGCATGTGGGCGTGGCGATGTGGCGAATCAGACGTAACGCCGTCACAATACGTTTGGCCTTTTGGGAGCTTTATCATATCCCAAAACTCACCAAATTTGGCAGACTCGTCAGGACTGGTGAAAAATTACATATTTTGGGGGCGTGGCCAAAATTGCAACAGAAAGGGCTCAAGAGCGCCACCTAGAATATTTCAAATTACCCTCCGCATTGGCCTTAGTTTCACGTAGGATCATGAAATTTGGTACACTTGTCCAATTCACCAAGACGCACAGAAAACCCTCTGGCGTCAACGTTGTACGATAAATGGGAAGGCGGCCATTTTGGAATGTGGACCAAATTGAGTGCACGCACTAGGTGCCGAACGGGTACGGGAAAGGCACGAGAGTGTTTCGGGGTGGACCAGCTCGACTTCCCGCGGTCGCCGCGAGAAGGGCGGAGCGGCGCTAAGGCATTCACACGTGCATTTTCGTAGGAAATGCGGTTTTTCTAGTTATAGTTACTATCTTCATTCCGTACGTTTTTTGGCATGTAACTACTCGCACAGTTTTGGTGCCATTTCAACAATTCATATATCAAAATGTCCAGCTCGCTCAGGACAATCCGGCTATGACTTTTGGTAATGCTGCAACTTTAGCTTTTTGAATTATTTAGCCTTTTCGGCCATTTTTTTCCCATTGAAAATGAATGGAGCTAAAATGAAATGGCCGTTTGGGGGCTTTATCATATCCTAAATCTCACCAAATTTGGCAGACTCATCACTCAGACATGGGGGAGTAAAAAATGAACAAAACCTCACGTTTTCATATATGCTGAAGGGGCGTGGCCTGGCCTCAAAGTTAGGTATCTCGCCATGGAAAACGAAACACTAATAGCACCTACACGAAAACGGTCTAATACATCAAATCTTCAGTGATTGACCCACAACCGGTCCCCTACAATACTGAATGGTCAAATCATGACATTAATTAAGCCACGCCCCCTCACAACAGGAAGTGTACAGTTATACATTGAACGTCCCGATCGGACACCTGTTACCTAATCAGCGGGACGGTCTGTCCAGTGACCGAAGACATGTTGCTGTAACAAGCTTTCCAACACTGACCGTTTTGGGTGGAGCATGTGGGCGTGGCAATGTGGCGAATCAGCCGTCACGCCGTCACAAACGAAACACTAATAGCACCTACACGAAAACAGTCTAATACATCAAACCTTCAGTGATTGACCCACATCTGGTCCCCTGCAATACTGAATGGTCAAATCATGACATTAATTAAGCCACGCCCCCTCACAACAGGAAGTATTTTTTCCCATTGAAAATGAATGGAGCTAAAATGAAAGTGCCTGTTGGGGGCTTTATCATATCCTAAATCTCACCAAATTTGGCAGACTCATCACTTAGACATGGGGGAGTAAAAAATGATCAAAACCTCGCGTTTTCATATATGCTGAAGGGGCGTGGCCTGGCCTCAAAGTTAGGCATCTCGCCATGAAAAACGAAACACTAATAGCACCTACACGAAAACCATCTAATACATCAAACCTTCAGTGATTGACCCACAACCACTGCCCTGCAATACTGAATGGTCAAATCATGACATTAATTAAGCCACGCCCCCTCACAACAGGAAGTGTACAGTTATACATTGAACGTCCCGATCGGACACCTGTTACCTAATCAGCGGGACGGTCTGTCCAGTGACCGAAGACATGTTGCTGTAACAAGCTTTCCAACACTGACCGTTTTGGGTGGAGCATGTGGGCGTGGCAATGTGGCGAATCAGCCGTCACGCCGTCACAAACGAAACACTAATAGCACCTACACGAAAACAGTCTAATACATCAAACCTTCAGTGATTGACCCACATCTGGTCCCCTGCAATACTGAATGGTCAAATCATGACATTAATTAAGCCACGCCCCCTCACAACAGGAAGTATTTTTTCCCATTGAAAATGAATGGAGCTAAAATGAAAGTGCCTGTTGGGGGCTTTATCATATCCTAAATCTCACCAAATTTGGCAGACTCATCACTTAGACATGGGGGAGTAAAAAATGATCAAAACCTCACGTTTTTATATATGCTGAAGGGGCGTGGCCTGGCCTCAAAATTAGGCATCTCGCCATGAAAAACGAAACACTAATAGCACCTACACGAAAACCGTCTAATACATCAAACCTTCAGTGATTGACCCACAACCACTGCCCTGCAATACTGAATGGTCAAATCATGACATTAATTAAGCCACGCCCCCTCACAACAGGAAGTGTACAGTTATACATTGAACGTCCCGATCGGACACCTGTTACCTAATCAGCGGGACGGTCTGTCCAGTGACCGAAGACATGTTGCTGTAACAAGCTTTCCAACACTGACCGTTTTGGGTGGAGCATGTGGGCGTGGCAATGTGGCGAATCAGCCGTCACGCCGTCACAAACGAAACACTAATAGCACCTACACGAAAACAGTCTAATACATCAAACCTTCAGTGATTGACCCACATCTGGTCCCCTGCAATACTGAATGGTCAAATCATGACATTAATTAAGCCACGCCCCCTCACAACAGGAAGTATTTTTTCCCATTGAAAATGAATGGAGCTAAAATGAAAGTGCCTGTTGGGGGCTTTATCATATCCTAAATCTCACCAAATTTGGCAGACTCATCACTTAGACATGGGGGAGTAAAAAATGATCAAAACCTCACGTTTTTATATATGCTGAAGGGGCGTGGCCTGGCCTCAAAATTAGGCATCTCGCCATGAAAAACGAAACACTAATAGCACCTACACGAAAACCGTCTAATACATCAACCCTTCAGTGATTGACCCACAACCGGTCCCCTACAATACTGAATGGTCAAATCATGAAAATAATTAAGCCACGCCCCCTCACAACAGGAAGTGTACAGTTGTACATTGAACATCCCGATCGGACACCTGTTACCTAATCAGTGTGACGGTCTGTCCAGTGACCGAAGACATGTTGCTGTAACAAGCTTTCCACGACTGGTTGTTTTGGGTGGAGCATGTGGGCGTGGCGATGTGGCGAATCAGACGTAACGCCGTCACAATACGTTTGGCCTTTTGGGAGCTTTATCATATCCCAAAACTCACCAAATTTGGCAGACTCGTCAGGACTGGTGAAAAATTACATATTTTGGGGGCGTGGCCAAAATTGCAACAGAAAGGGCTCAAGAGCGCCACCTAGAAAATTTCAAACTACCCTCCGCATTGGCCTTAGTTTCACGTAGGATCATGAAATTTGGTACACTTGTCCAATTCACCAAGACGCACAGAAAACCCTCTGGCGTCAACGTTGTACGATAAATGGGAAGGCGGCCATTTTGGAATGTGGACCAAATTGAGTGCACGCACTAGGTGCCGAACGGGTACGGGAAAGGCACGAGAGTGTTTCGGGGTGGACCAGCTCGACTTCCCGCGGTCGCCGCGAGAAGGGCGGAGCGGCGCTAAGGCATTCACACGTGCATTTTCGTAGGAAATGCGGTTTTTCTAGTTATTTATATAGTTACTATCTTCCGTCCGTACGTTTTTTGGCACCCTACTCCTCCTAGAGTATTTGTGCCATTTCAACGATTCATATATCAAAATGTTCAGCTCGCTCAGGACAATCCAGCTATGACTTTTGGTAATGCTGCAACTTGAGCTTTTTGAAATAATAAGCCTTTTCGGCCATTTTTTTCCCATTGAAAATGAATGGAGCTAAAATGAAATGGCCTTTTGGGGGCTTTATCATATCCTAAATCTCACCAAATTTGGCAGACTCATCACTTAGACATGGGGGAGTAATAAATGATCAACACCTCGCGTTTTCATATATGCTGAAGGGGCGTGGCCTGGCCTCAAGGTTAGGCATCTCGCCATGAAAAACGAAACACTAATAGCACCTACACGAAAACCGTCTAATACATCAAACCTTCAGTGATTGACCCACAACCGGTCCCCTACAATACTGAATGGTCAAATCATGACATTAATTAAGCCACGCCCCCTCACAACAGGAAGTGTACAGTTATACATTGAACGTCCCGATCGGACACCTGTTACCTAATCAGCGTGACGGTCTGTCCAGTGACCGAAGACATGTTGCTGTAACAGGCTTTCCAACACTGACCGTTTTGGGTGGAGCATGTGGGCGTGGCTACGTGGCGAATCAGACGTAACGCCGTCACAAACGAAACACTAATAGCACCTACACGAAAACAGTCTAATACATCAAACCTTCAATGATTGACCCACATCCGGTCCCCTGCAATACTGAATGGTCAAATCATGACAATAATTAAGCCACGCCCCCTCACAACAGGAAGTGTACAGTTGAACATTGAAAGTCCCCATCGGACACCTGTTACCTAATCAGCGTGACGGTCTGTCCAGTGACCAAAGACATGTTGCTGTAACAAGCTTTCCAACACTGACCGTTTTGGGTGGAGCATGTGGGCGTGGCGATGTGGCGAATCAGACGTAACGCCGTCACAATACGTTTGGCCTTTTGGGGGCTTTATCATATCCCAAAACTCACCAAATTTGGCAGACTCGTCAGGACTGGTGAAAAATTACATATTTTGGGGGCGTGGCCAAAATTGCAAAAGAAACGGCTCAAGAGCGCCACCTACAATATTTCAAACTACCCTCCGCATTGGCCTTAGTTTCACGTAGGATCATGAAATTTGGTACACTTGTCCAATTCACCAAGACACACAGAAAACCCTCTGGCATCAACGTTGTACGATAAATGGGAAGGCGGCCATTTTGGAATGTCGACCAAATTGGGTGCGTACATTGGGTGCCGAACGGGTACGGGAAAGGCACGAGAGTGTTTCAGGATGGACTAGCTGGACTTCCCGCGGTCGCCACGAGAAAGGCGGAGCGGCGCTAAGGCATTCACACGTGCATTTTCGTAGGAAATGCGGTTTTTCTAGTTGTGTGAATGCCAACAAGGCATTCACACTATAGAGATTGTGTTTATATTTATAGATGTTACTATCTTCATTCCGTACGTTTTTTGGCATGTAACTACTCGCACAGTTTTGGTGCGATTTCAACAATTCATATATCAAAATGTTCAGCTCATTTAGGACAATCCGGCTATGACTTTTGGTAATGCTGCAACTTTAGCTTTTTGAGATATTCAGCCTTTTCGGCCATCTTTTTCCCATTGAAAATGAATGGAGCTAAAATGAAATGGCCGTTTGGGGGCTTTATCATATCCTAAATCTCACCAAATTTGGCAGACTCATCACTCAGACATGGGGGAGTAAAAAATGATCAAAACCTCATGTTTTCATATATGATGAAGGGGCGTGGCCTGGCCTCAAAGTTAGGTATCTCGCCATGAAAAACGAAACACTAATAGCACCTACACGAAAACTGTCTAATACATCAAACCTTCAGTGATTGACCCACAACCAGTCCCCTGCAATACTGAATGGTCAAATCATGACATTAATTAAGCCACGCCCCCTCACAACAGGAAGTGTACAGTTGTACATTGAACGTCCCGATCGGACACCTGTTACCTAATCAGCGTGACGGTCTGTCCAGTGACCAAAGACATGTTGCTGTAACAGGCTTTCCAACACTGACCGTTTTGGGTGGAGCATGTGGGCGTGGCGATGTGGCGAATCAGACGTAACGCCGTCACAAACGAAACACTAATAGCACCTACACGAAAACTGTCTAATACATCAAACCTTCAGTGATTGACCCACATCCGGTCCCCTGCAATACTGAATGGTCAAATCATGACATTAATTAAGCCACGCCCCCTCACAACAGGAAGTGTACAGTTGTACATTGAACGTCCCGATCGGACACCTGTTACCTAATCAGCGTGACGGTCTGTCCAGTGACCGAAGACATGTTGCTGTAACAAGCTTTCCACGACTGGTTGTTTTGGGTGGAGCATGTGGGCGTGGCGATGTGGCGAATCAGACGTAACGCCGTCACAATACGTTTGGCCTTTTGGGAGCTTTATCATATCCCAAAACTCACCAAATTTGGCAGACTCGTCAGGACTGGTGAAAAATTACATATTTTGGGGGCGTGGCCAAAATTGCAACAGAAAGGGCTCAAGAGCGCCACCTAGAATATTTCAAAATACCCTCCGCATTGGCCTTAGTTTCACGTAGGATCATGAAAATTGGTACACTTGTCCAATTCACCAAGACGCACAGAAAACCCTCTGGCATCAACGTTGTACGATAAATGGGAAGGCGGCCATTTTGGAATGTGGACCAAATTGAGTGCACGCACTGGGTGCCGAACGGGTACGGGAAAGGCACGAGAGTGTTTCGGGGTGGACCAGCTCGACTTCCCGCGGTCGCCGCGAGAAGGGCGGAGCGGCGCTAAGGCATTCACACGTGCATTTTCGTAGGAAATGCGGTTTTTCTAGTTATTATTATTATCTACAGTTTATAGATGTTACTATCTTCATTCCGTACGTTTTTTGGCATGTAACTACTCGCACAGTTTTGGTGCGATTTCAACAATTCATATATCAAAATGTTCAGCTCATTTAGGACAATCCGGCTATGACTTTTGGTAATGCTGCAACTTTAGCTTTTTGAGATATTCAGCCTTTTCGGCCATCTTTTTCCCATTGAAAATGAATGGAGCTAAAATGAAATGGCCTTTTGGAGGATTTATCATATCCTAAATCTCACCAAATTTGGCAGACTCATCACTCAGACATGGGGGAGTAAATATTTATCAAAACCTCGCATTTTCATATATGCTGAAGGGGCGTGGCCTGGCCTCAAAGTTAGGTATCTCGCCATGAAAAACGAAACACTAATAGCACCTACAAGAAAACTGTCTAATACATCAAACCTTCAGTGATTGACCCACAACCGGTCCCCTACAATACTGAATGGTCAAATCATGACATTAATTAAGCCACGCCCCCTCACAACAGGAAGTGTACAGTTATACATTGAAGGTCCCGATCGGACACCTGTTACCTAATCAGCGGGACGGTCTGTCCAGTGACCGAAGACATGTTGCTGTAACAAGCTTTCCAACACTGACCGTTTTGGGTGGAGCATGTGGGCGTGGCGATGTGGCGAATCAGACGTAACGCCGTCACAATACGTTTGGCCTTTTGGGAGCTTTATCATATCCCAAAACTCACCAAATTTGGCAGACTCGTCAGGACTGGTGAAAAATTACATATTTTGGGGGCGTGGCCAAAATTGCAACAGAAACGGCTCAAGAGCGCCACCTAGAATA
Source organism: Garcialebias charrua (assembly GCA_038048925.1). Taxonomy (NCBI): domain Eukaryota; kingdom Metazoa; phylum Chordata; class Actinopteri; order Cyprinodontiformes; family Rivulidae; genus Garcialebias; species Garcialebias charrua. Next base: position 55,208 of record JBBPBX010008906.1, read on the forward strand.
TTTCAAACTACCCTCCGCATTGGCCTTAGTTTCACGTAGGATCATGAAATTTGGTACACTTGTCCAATTCACAAAGACGTACAGAAAACCCTCTGGCATCAACATTGTACGATAAATGGGAAGGCGGCCATTTTGGAATGTGGACCAAATTGGGTGCATACATTGGGTGCCGAACGGGTACGGGAAAGGCACGAGAGTGTTTCAGGGTGGACTAGCTCGACTTCCCGCGGTCGCCACGAGAAGGGCGGAGCGGCGCTAAGGCATTCACACGTGCATTTTCGTAGGAAATGCAAATTTTCTAGTTATAGTTACTATCTTCCGTCCGTACGTTTTTTGGCACGCTACTCCTCCTAGAGTATTTGTGCCATTTCAACGATTCATATATCAAAATGTTCAGCTCGTTCAGGACAATCCAGCTATGACTTTTGGTAATGCTGCAAGTTGCGCTTTTTGAAATATTAAGCCTTTTCGGCCATTTTTTTCCCATTGAAAATGAATGGAGCTAAAATGAAATGGTCTTTTGGGGGCTTTATCATACCCTAAAACTCACCAAATTTGGCAGACTCATCACTCAGACATGCAGGAGTAACAAATGATCAAAACCTCGCATTTTCATATATGCTGAAGGGGCGTGGCCTGGCCTCAAAGTTAGGTATCTCGCCATGAAAAACGAAACACTAATAGCACCTACACGAAAACCGTCTAATACATCAAACCTTCAGTGATTGACCCACAACCACTCCCCTGCAATACTGAATGGTCAAATCATGACATTAATTAAGCCACGCCCCCTCACAACAGGAAGTGTACAGTTATACATTGAACGTCCCGATCGGACACCTGTTACCTAATCAGCGGGACGGTCTGTCCAGTGACCGAAGACATGTTGCTGTAACAAGCTTTCCAACACTGACCGTTTTGGGTGGAGCATGTGGGCGTGGCGATGTGGCGAATCAGCCGTCACGCCGTCACAAACGAAACACTAATAGCACCTACACGAAAACAGTCTAATACATCAAACCTTCAGTGATTGACCCACATCCGGTCCCCTGCAATACTGAATGGTCAAATCATGACAATAATTAAGCCACGCCCCCTCACAACAGGAAGTGTACAGTTGTACATTGAACATCCCGATCGGACACCTGTTACCTAATCAGCGTGACGGTCTGTCCAGTGACCGAAGACATGTTGCTGTAACAAGCTTTCCACGACTGGTTGTTTTGGGTGGAGCATGTGGGCGTGGCGATGTGGCGAATCAGACGTAACGCCGTCACAATACGTTTGGCCTTTTGGGAGCTTTATCATATCCCAAAACTCACCAAATTTGGCAGACTCGTCAGGACTGGTGAAAAATTACATATTTTGGGGGCGTGGCCAAAATTGCAACAGAAAGGGCTCAAGAGCGCCACCTAGAATATTTCAAACTACCCTCCGCATTGGCCTTAGTTTCACGTAGGATCATGAAATTTGGTACACCTCCCCGATTCACCAAGGCGCACAGAAAACCCTCTGGCACCAACGTTGTACGATGAAAGGAAAGGCGACCTTTTCGGCCATTTTTATCCCATTGAAAATGAATGGAGCTAAAATGAAATAGCATTTTGGGGGCTTTTTCATATCCCAAAACTCACCAAAATTGGCAGACTCATCAGGACTGGTGAACAATTACATATTTTGGGGGCGTGACCAAAATTTCAAAAGAAACGGCTCAAGAGCGCCACCTAGAAAATTTCAAACTACCCTCCGCATTGGCCTTAGTTTCACGTAGGATCATGAAATTTGGTACACTTGTCCAATTCACCAAGACGCACAGAAAACCCTCTGGCGTCAACGTTGTACGATAAATGGGAAGGCGGCCATTTTGGAATGTGGACCAAATTGAGTGCACGCACTGGGTGCCGAACGGGTACGGGAAAGGCACGAGAGTGTTTCGGGGTGGACCAGCTCGACTTCCCGCGGTCGCCGCGAGAAGGGCGGAGCGGCGCTAAGGCATTCACACGTGCATTTTCGCAGGAAATGCGGTTTTTCTAGTTATTATTATTATTCTTATATGTTACTATCTTCCGTCCGTACGTTTTTTGGCGTCCTACTCCTCCTAGAGTTTTTGTGCCATTTCAACATATCATATATCAAAATGTTCAGCTCGTTCAGGACAATCCAGCTATGACTTTTGGTAATGGTGCAACTTTAGCTTTTTGAGATATTTAGCCTTTTCGGCCATTTTTTTCCCATTGAAAATGAATGGAGCTAAAATGAAATGGCCTTTTGGGGGCTTTATCGTATCCTAAAACTCATCAAATTTGGCAGACTCATCATTCAGACATGGGGGAGTAAATATTTATCAAAACCTTGCGTTTTCATATATGCTGAAGGGGCGTGGCCTGGCCTCAAAATTAGGCATCTCGCCATGAAAAACGAAACACTAATAGCACCTACACGAAAACTGTCTAATACATCAAACCTTCAGTGATTGACCCACAAGCAGTCCCCTACAATACTGAATGGTTAAATCATGACATTAATTAAGCCACGCCCCCTCACAACAGGAAGTGTACAGTTGTACATTGAACGTCCCGATCGGACACCTGTTACCTAATCAGCGTGACGGTCTGTCCAGCGACCAAAGACATGGTGCTGTAACAAGGTTTCCAACACTGACCGTTTTGGGTGGAGCAAGTGGGCGTGGCGATGTGGCGAATCAGACGTAACGCCGTCACAAACGAAACACTAATAGCACCTACACGAAAACTGTCTAATACATCAAAAACGAAACACTAATAGCACCTACACGAAAACTGTCTAATACATCAAACCTTCAGTGATTGACCCACATCCGGTCCCCTGCAATACTGAATGGTCAAATCATGACATTAATTAAGCCACGCCCCCTCACAACAGGAAGTGTACAGTTGTACATTGAACGTCCCGATCGGACACATGTTACCTAATCAGCGTGACGGTCTGTCCAGTGACCGAAGACATGTTGCTGTAACAAACTTTCCAACACTGACCGTTTTGGGTGGAGCATGTGGGCGTGGCGATGTGGCGAATCAGACGTAACGCCGTCACAATACGTTTGGCCTTTTGGGAGCTTTATCATATCCCAAAACTCACCAAATTTGGCAGACTCGTCAGGACTGGTGAAAAATTACATATTTTGGGGGCGTGGCCAAAATTGCAAAAGAAACGGCTCAAGAGCGCCACCTAGAATATTTCAAACTACCCTCCGCATTGGCCTTAGTTTCACGTAGGATCATGAAATTTGGTACACCTCCCCGATTCACCAAGGCGCACAGAAAACCCTCTGGCACCAACGTTGTACGATGAAAGGAAAGGCGAACTTTTCGGCCATTTTTATCCCATTGAAAATGAATGGCGCTAAAATGAAATGGCATTTTGGGGGCTTTGTCATATCCCAAAACTCACCAAAATTGGCAGACTCATCAGGACTGGTGAACGATTACATATTTTGGGGGCGTGGCCAAAATTTCAAAAGAAACGGCTCAAGAGCGCCACCTAGAAAATTTCAAACTACCCTCCACATTGGCCTTAGTTTCACGTAGGATCATGAAATTTGGTACACTTGTCCAATTCACCAAGACGCACAGAAAACCCTCTGGCGTCAACGTTGTACGATAAATGGGAAGGCGGCCATTTTGGAATGTGGACCAAATCGAGTGCACGCACTGGGTGCCGAACGGGTACGGGAAAGGCACGAGAGTGTTTCGGGGTGGACCAGCTCGACTTCCCGCGGTCGCCGCGAGAAGGGCGGAGCGGCGCTAAGGCATTCACACGTGCATTTTCGTAGGAAATGCGGTTTTTCTAGTTGTGTGAATGCCAACAAGGCATTCACACTATAGAGATTGTGTTTATATTTGTGTGAATGCCAACAAGGCATTCACACTATAGAGATTGTGTTTATATTTATTGTGTGAATGCCAACAAGGCATTCACACTATAGAGATTGTGTTTATATTTGTGTGAATGCCAACAAGGCATTCACACTATAGAGATTGTGTTTATATTTATTTATGTTACTATCTTCATTCCGTACGTTTTTTGGCATGTAACTACTCGCACAGTTTTGGTGCCATTTCAACAATTCATATATCAAAATGTCCAGCTCGTTCAGGACAATCCGGCTATGACTTTTGGTAATGCTGCAACTTTAGCTTTTTGAATTATTTAGCCTTTTCGGCCATTTTTTTCCCATTGAAAATGAATGGAGCTAAAATGAAATGGCATGTTGGGGGCTTTATCATATCCTAAATCTCACCAAATTTGGCAGACTCATCACTCAGACATGGGGGAGTAAAAAATGATCAAAACCTCACGTTTTCATATATGCTGAAGGGGCGTGGCCTGGCCTCAAAATTAGGCATCTCGCCATGAAAAACGAAACACTAATAGCACCTACACGAAAACCGTCTAATACATCAAACCTTCAGTGATTGACCCACAACCGGTCCCTTACAATACTGAATGGTCAAATCATGACATTAATTAAGCCACGCCCCCTCACAACAGGAAGTGTACAGTTATACATTGAACGTCCCGATCGGACACCTGTTACCTAATCAGCGGGACGGTCTGTCCAGTGACCAAAGACATGTTGCTGTAACAAGCTTTCCAACACTGACCGTTTTGGGTGGAGCATGTGGGCGTGGCGATGTGGCGAATCAGCCGTCACGCCGTCACAAACGAAACACTAATAGCACCTACACGAAAACAGTCTAATACATCAAACCTTCAGTGATTGACCCACATCCGGTCCCCTGCAATACTGAATGGTCAAATCATGACAATAATTAAGCCACGCCCCCTCACAACAGGAAGTGTACAGTTGTACATTGAACGTCCCGATCGGACACCTGTTACCTAATCAGCGTGACGGTCTGTCCAGTGACCGAAGACATGTTGCTGTAACAAGCTTTCCAACACTGACCGTTTTGGGTGGAGCATGTGGGCGTGGCGATGTGGCGAATCAGACGTAACGCCGTCACAATACGTTTGGCCTTTTGGGAGCTTTATCATATCCCAAAACTCACCAAATTTGGCAGACTCGTCAGGACTGGTGAAAAATTACATATTTTGGGGGCGTGGCCAAAATTGCAACAGAAACGGCTCAAGAGCGCCACCTAGAATATTTCAAACTACCCTCCGCATTGGCCTTAGTTTCACGTAGGATCATGAAATTTTGTACACTTCCCCGATTCACCAAGACGCACAGAAAACCCTCTGGCACCAACGTTGTACGATGAAAGGAAAGGCGACCTTTTCGGCCATTTTTATCCCATTGAAAATGAATGGCGCTAAAATGAAATGGCATTTTGGGGGCTTTGTCATATCCCAAAACTCACCAAAATTGGCAGACTCGTCAGGACTGGTGAACGATTACATATTTTGGGGACGTGGCCAAAATTTCAAAAGAAACGGCTCAAGAGCGCCACCTAGAAAATTTCAAACTACCCTCCGCATTGGCCTTAGTTTCACGTAGGATCATGAAATTTGGTACACTTGTCCAATTCACCAAGACGCACAGAAAACCCTCTGGCGTCAACGTTGTACGATAAATGGGAAGGCGGCCATTTTGGAATGTGGACCAAATCGGGTGCACGCATTGGGTGCCGAACGGGTACGGGAAAGGCACGAGAGTGTTTCAGGGTGGACCAGCTCGACTTCCCGCGGTCGCCGCGAGAAGGGCGGAGCGGCGCTAAGGCATTCACACGTGCATTTTCGTAGGAAATGCGGTTTTTCTAGTTATTATTATTATCTACAGTTTATAGATGTTACTATCTTCATTCCGTACGTTTTTTGGCATGTAACTACTCGCACAGTTTTGGTGCGATTTCAACAATTCATATATCAAAATGTTCAGCTCATTTAGGACAATCCGGCTATGACTTTTGGTAATGCTGCAACTTTAGCTTTTTGAGATATTCAGCCTTTTCGGCCATCTTTTTCCCATTGAAAATGAATGGAGCTAAAATGAAATGGCCGTTTGGGGGCTTTATTATATCCTAAATCTCACCAAATTTGGCAGACTCATCACTCAGACATGCAGGAGTAACAAATGATCAAAACCTCATGTTTTCATATATGATGAAGGGGCGTG
>JBBPBX010008907.1:4955-42343 GCA_038048925.1 Garcialebias charrua
CTATTTTGTCTCTCATTCAATTAGAGCTGCAGTGTGTCCGAGCGCGCGCGCATTTCGGTGATTTTCCATTATTCATCAACTTCAGTGTCTGCAACCATTTCATGAGCCTGTCTCCAGGAAAGCAGCGCGTTTTAAGATGACCTTCAGTGCTCGGGAGCTGGAAATGAATTATTGCCACCTGGGATGGAGTCTCAGCACAAATCACAGCCCTCCTGCAAGGATTGTCTAAATTGATGCTGCGGGTGCTCATTTGTCTGGACGTGAACGCATCTCTTTGACCCTTTACCTGTTACTAAAATCCTAAGTGTGGCTGGAGGCATCCTTGAGATGATACAGAATCAGTTGTTGTGTTTTTCTTGTTTCTCCTCATGTTTCCTCCCAGCAGCCATCTCAAATGCAGCCCCGCTGCAGACTACTCAGCCATGCAGCGTTCATGTCCCAAATCCATCACAGTGTATTTACTAAAAGCATGTTATTTAAAGTCTGAATGGCTGCTCTCTCACTTTGACTGGATAACACTTCCCATCCCCTGCAGAATAAACACAGGCCTATAAGAGGATGTGTGCACTCTGCTGTGGATATTAAATAGAGGTGGCAGACTTGAACAGTTTGTAAATCTTACCTCAGAAATGATGCATGGATGTTTGAATTAATTGCATTTTTGTTACTGATCAAAATCACGCCATTTGGAATCAATCACAAAAAAAGTCATAAGCTTACATATGCAAGTCTGCAGATGCAAAAGGGTATTGGACTTTAATGAGCTGTTGCACCTTGTGCCCCTCGCCTGTCAGACCAAAGTTTTAGACAAAGATCTCGCAGCATCTGTGAGTGCTCGGATCAGTTTCAGCTGCCACCACATCAAACCTCCGCTCAAGCGCTGCAAAGGTCACCGTGTTGTGGTCATTTTTTTTATGTTTGCAAGGGTCGATTAGCTGTGGTGGCCATCTTGAATAGTAAATATACATCCATTGATTATCTTCTGACAGTTTCATTAAAATCTGTCAACTGGGTCATAAGATATTTTGCTAACAGACACAATTTTGACTCCAACAGTTATTGCCAAAGATATTGTGCAAGACAGTGCACTGTATACTCTGCATCACATTTTAGCGGAACAACTGTAAAAGTGACAACAATGCAACATTTTTTTGTGTTTGGCTGTGACGACTATCTTGTATTAAATTGACTCCAGAAGCTCATATGATGTAAATGTGCATCCAGTGATTACGTTTTAAGAGTTTCATGAAAATCTGTTCTCTCTTTTACTCGATACTTCCTGGATCCAAGTGGTTTATGTGACTTGGTGTTTGTTTCTCGATAAAACATTTTAAGAGGAACTCAGAGTAAACATGGATTTTCCCACAGACTTGATGATTTCGACAGGCTAGCCTGTATAAATAAAGGTTGAATGAATGAATGAAAATTTCTGCAACACTGCTGGAGCAGTTAGGGTTCCAACAAATTTGACTAAAAGTTATCTTGATAGAAGTTACTTTGTTCAGATTTAAAAATGAAAAATTCAAACATAAAATTAATTATTACTATCATCAGCAAACTGGTTGATCCACTGTGAGAGGGTGCTATTTATAAGACTGAGCTGAATACATCATCTCAGACTGAGGAAGTCTTTCGGACGAAAGACGAAACGTTTCTACAATTATTATTATTTTTTTGCTTTGCTTTGTTTTGTTTTTTTGAATGTCCAGATGACCAGATTTAGCTTTTTTTTTATTTTTAGAAAATTAATTATTGTAACCCTAACGGGGTCCTTTGAAGTCAGTTAATTAAGATGATAAAAATGATGGTTTTTGCAACATTTTATATGATCATCGTCCAGTCCCTGCATTCAAAAGTTCATTTATCTTTTTCTTCTTTATGTTGTTCCTGTTTCAAGGGTTGCCACAGTGAGTCATCCTTCTCATATCACCTTGTCCAAATCAGAATCAGAATAAGCTTTATTATCATTGCACTGAGCTACAACGACAGTCGTCCAAACGATGGACGGAGTGCACATAGCTGCTGCTATATAGCGCAGCCTTCTTATCCTTTTCAGTATACATTTTTGAGATAAAAAAAAAAGGACAAAGCCACGAGGAGAGTGGAATTTCCAAAAAAGATCTCTTCACACCTTGTCCTTATCAGGACACAATTTAGGACATCAAAAAACTCTGCCACATTCATAAACACATTACTTATGCATTTGACGACGAGGCAGTCCATTGTCCTGATAAGATGATGGTCAGCCGGCACAGTTTTGATAAGCTTCCATNTAACACTAGACTCTGTGTCACCAAACGGGTTTTCACTAAACTCTCGGTCATGTGCTCATACAGTTTGCACTACTTCTCATACTTGCACTAATGTCTGTATTACATCACTGCCTATAATCATAATACTGTTTACATTCTCTGTTTACATTTATTAATACTGTTTACTTTTATTACTACTGCTTACATGTAATTACTACTGTTTACATTTATTTACACTACTCTAATATCTACACCACTGCTGGTACATATACAGTGTGCTCTGAACGGTCTTATTTAGGGATGCCCAATGTGCCTTACTGCATATGCCACTTTTTGCCTCTACAACAACATCAACTACTACCTCATACATATACTGTGTACATTGACTCATACGCTGCTTTGCCACTTTGCAAATGTCAATGCTAGAAACCTTTAGTTTATTTTAGTTATACTTTTTATACTCTTTTTTTTATACCACTATGCAAAAAAAACTCAGGACAGTGTTAGTTTTACTATTTTTATGCTTATGTCTATTATTATATGTTTCAGTGTTTCAATGTTTAGATGTTTACTGTTGCACCGAGGGACTGAGAGAAACGCAATTTCGGTCCTGTGTATGTCCTGCACTGTACATATTGCAGATCTGACAATAAAGTTGACTTTGACTTTGATATTTATAACTATATATATATATAGTATATATACATATAGATACCTATATTTATAACTATATATATATATTATATATATACACAAATGAAAGAGTGGAGATCAGGTGGTTCTCTATGGACTTTAGATGTTTGGACAAGCTGACAATCTGGAGAAGCTCCACATATTTATTGACCTGACCCACTTAAGTGAAGACCAGATCAGTCACCTGGGCCCTGCTTGCTGTTCTGTTGCCCTGAAGGCTGCAGGTTAGGAAGAATTTGGAGTTAATTAAGTTCTGTTTAATTTCTGTCCAGTTTTATTAAAAAGTTATTTAAATCAAACTAAGTACACAACAGAGTATTTAACATCAGGGTGGATGCTCAGTGCTTTATTTATGGTTATTTAAGTGCGTTATGTAACGGTTTGATGATCCTTGTCACATATTTATTTAGGTTTTTTGTGTATTTATTGTCTAAATAAATAAATAAAAAAGATTTTGTCGCTGTGTTCTTTCAAATAGAAAATTATTTCACTGCATGTTCATGAAGAATCATCAATTTAAATGTTTGCATGAAAACAGGGTGACTATGAGAACTGTTTGTTTTCATCAACTCCCCCTGTGAGCATCGAATCTCATTATGTAACAAAACCAGAATATGAACAAGTCCAGCTGTAGTGCATCAACCCAGGTTTGACTTCTCAGGAGCTGAGTGTCTCCAGCACGTAGCTGGCTTCCTCTTCGGACCGTAGGTCTCTGGGTGTAAATTCCTCGTCTGAAGACCATCGAAAATGTTTCAAAACTAGATGCGTAACACAGATAAAATGTCACACACTGCAGCAAAGTATTATAACATAACTTATTGAAAGGGTTATACATAATTTACGATACTTTATTACAAATACGCAAAGATTTGAGAAGGAAATAGTCGATCGGGTGACTGCGCCGACGCCATCTTAGAACTGTGTTTACAATGCATGCGCGTTCACGAGACAGGCCAAGCTGTGGAGGAGGAGCTAAGGAGGCGGAGTTGCAGGTCAGCCAGAGTGCAAGGGGGAGGAGGGAGAAGGGTTTCTGCTCGAAAATTTCCTAAGTTTCAGGGCTTTACAGAAACTGCAGACCGTGCCTTTAACCATGCTGTTGATGTGACAGTCCAGTTTCAGGCAGGGGTCAATTTTCACTCCTAGATTTGTCACAATCGATTTTTCATATGGGGCCAAAGAGGAAAAATCAAAGGTGGGAAAACTGCTAGGACCACAGGATTTAAAGACCATAACCTCAGTCATTTTTTCATTACAATTGAGGAAATTAAGTGTCATCCATCCATTGATAACAACAGCATGGCGTCTTGGCAGAACAGCCCAGGTGCTGGTCTGGCCTGCCTGCAGTCCAGACCTCTCATTAGAAAACATTTGCTTCTTCATGAAACAAGAAATCCAGTAAAGAAGTCGCAGGACGGTTGAACTGCTAGAACATCTAACAAGGGGACAGAGGGGACAACAGTCCCCTCTAAAAACTGGTCGTCTCAGTTCCTAGATGTTTATAAACCTACCGGTACATTTTTTGAGATGTGTCGCTGCCAAAAATTCAAAAGTATTAAAAATACCTTAGTTTCAGAGTTTTCTATGTTTTCTCTGTTCAACTGCAAATAAAATATTGATTTATGATATTTTATTATTGAGATTCTAATTCCATTTACACACTGTCCCAACATTTTCAGAACAATGATAATTAACATTTCTTTACATCTCCCCAGGCTTATAAACCCCAAATTCTGGACCTCATCAGATCCATCATCAACTGGGCCATTGACTTCCTCCAGGAACATTTGATCAACTGGATAAGAGAGCAAGGTGGCTGGGTAAGCAGCTACATTTGAAACACATTAATAATTAGTCAAAGAGTTCACTTTACATTGAAACAACGTCTCTGTGGTTTTGTTTTAGGAGAGTATTTTTTCCGACATCGGCACCTCCACAAAGCAGGCTCTGGGAGTTTTCCTGGCGGGGATTTTAACAGCTGTCATCGTCATGCATAAGATATGATGGGCAGCCTAAGAAAAGGCAGAAGAAAGAAGGGAATGCTGCAACTAGGGGGAACGGGAGCAAGAATGAAGAGGACGATGGAGTCATCAGAAAGAATCAAACTGAATCAAAGGAACAAGAGGAGCTCATGTTGGAGAACTGCTCGTTTTTATTGAGTGAGAGCAGGTCCAGCACTTTTACCTATACCAGACCTTACTGGGTTAAAACAGGCCCAGTTAGTAAATGCACGTATCCCCGTGGATATAAAACTTGAGTTTATGACACTCAGAGCTGACTCCAAATAAGAGCCAAACCTGAAACTAAGACCTTGCGTGATCTTTCTGCACTTTGTGTTGGTAGCAGTTATTACCACACCTAATTAATGAAGTTATAGATATGCATGTGTTTTTTATGGTCTGTGTGCGGCAGCGGCCATCTTTAGTCAAGTTGACTTCATAAATGATTTAGTTGTAAATGTACATATGATGATTAGATGCTCCTAGCCTGGTTAAAACCAGACCCTGTCCTTCACTTCACTTCAGACAAGTGAAGGGAAATGAGAATTGAGCGGAGCTGTGCAGGAAGGCGAGGGCCAAGATGCTCCAAGTGTCTTTTACATTTTATTCAGTGGTTTATGTGGTATTTTGCTAACAGATACACAGCACACATACACACACAGACAAAAACATTATCACTCTGCATTGCCTCTCAGTGGCGGGCAACAGCCACAGAGGACAGCTGCATAAAACTGAGAAGTACTGTCCCAGTATAATGTACAAGCCACTTCACTGACCAAAACAAAGAAAGGTATATTTTAAATTGTATGAATTATAAAATACATAAAGATGTACTGCACTCATACATCAGCTGAAACTGAAGCTTCTGATTTGGCAAACGTCGACTTTAGGCTGCTTAACAATATTCAGAAGATTTTAATTGGTTATATTATCAGTCATCAATCTTCAGTTCTTCTAACTGATGATAATCTAGTTTGTCAGATTTTTGTTGTTGTTGAGTTGCTTCTGAACAGGTTAGGAGTTCAGCGTATCATAGCCAGATTGAAATATAGCCTTCTTGTAACACTGAAAAATCAATTTAATTTATTTGTTATCTCACATCGGGACATAGACGATAAATTAAACTTTGAAACCAATTTTGACAAGGTGTGCAAAAAGGCCCACCAGCGCCTTTATTGTCTAAGGAAACTCAACCATTTTAATATTGACCGAACCATAATGACCATGTTTTACCGTGCTTTTATTGAATCAGTTTTATCCTTTTCTTTGGTGTCATGGTTTGGTCACACTACACTGAGAGGAAAGAATTCCCTTCAGCAGATTGTTAAGCTGTCATCTAAACTGACCGGAGGAACCCTAACCTCAGTAACATCCATGTACGTTAGTCAGGTACAGAGGATAGCTTCTTCTGTTTTAAAAGATGTCCTTCATCCCCTGTACGGAGAGTTTCAGCTTCTTCCCTCTGGTCGGAGGTTTTTAGTCCCTAAATGTAGGACAACACGTTTTAAAAATAGCTTTGTTCCCACTGCTGTTACTGAAATGAACAAACTGAAATAATGTTGAAGCTTTTAGTGGTTAAATGTTTTTATTTTTTATTTTACATATGATTTGGGGAGCCTTAACACTGTTATGTGCAACATTATCTGTTTATGGTTTCTTTGAAGTGTTTTTACTAAATGTTTTTACTGTTTTTATTTGTGTGTGCGCATGGATGGATGTATGCTTTGTACCACTGCAAACCACATTTACCCTTGGGTATAAATAAAGTAACCTGAACCTGATCTCACTTCGTAGTAGAGCTCACAGGGAGTGGTGGTTTGAATGGAGCCACATGTCAAGAAGTGGCACTAGCTTTGACAAATGTAACTGGTTGTGCTGCAAACTCAGAAAGCAATGGCCTTATACCAGATGTCAACCTCACTTTTTACACATTCATGCTGTATTTTTTTAACATAATTTATTCTGGGCTGTAAAAACTTTTAAAACCATTTTCTCATTTGTCTGTGCCTCAATGTTTTTGTTTTCTGTCAAAATTACCTTGAAATTACAATTATTTCCCATTGTCGATCACCTTTTGAAGACTAAAATAGCTTCCAAGAATCCCCCAAATCTGTTCTGTGCTCACGTTATCTATGTTTATTACAAATTGTTTAAAGATTTCAGGAAATATGACAATCAAAAATATAAACTCAAAGGAAGCTGCATGCTTACAAAGACAAGCATGAGAACAGTTCTACAAAGAAAGATGTGTCAATTAAACATGAAACACTTGATGCAAAACTGAAAACACAAAACTGATGCAGGTGTACGAAATAAGTCGTTTTTTTTATTAGTTCTTGTTTTAAAAAACTAAATTGTAATTTGACAGTTTTAACTAAAAAAAAACTTATTTTCAATATTTGAAAACAAGGTTGTTGTTTTTTTTAAGTAAAAAAAAACAAACAAACTTGATTTCAATATTTGAAACACAGTTTCAACAAAAGTGTACAGAACTTTATAAAGTGTAGGTGAAATAAGCAAACGCTTCAACCAACACCTTTTTGGTCTGTTCAGGCGCTTGTATGACGTCAGAGTTATTGTATAATTCTGTTGTTTTGTACATGAACGTTGGATGTACGTAAACATAAATCTTTGTATGCATGTATAACATGTTATTTTGTGCACTTTTATGAAATGACCTAAATAAACAAACTATATTAACAGCTCTGACTGAATTACGTGACGTCAGTTTCATCAGCATCCAACGAGGCGGACAACGAGAAAAATTAATGTGGTCACGTGACCTTTCCGGAAATGCACAACAAACAAGATGGCGTCGCAGGTTGGCGGAGGGCAAGGTACGGGGCTAGCATCCGCTATAAAATATCGTCAAATATGCTGTGACAGGTTCCGTAACTGTGTGGTAGATGTAGAAAATCTAACACATTAACATTTTCTCCCAGTTTTTAATTTATTATCGGTTTAATTGACGCAGCAACTCAAACCGGACTGTTAGCTTAGCGATATGCTCGATGCTAGCTTGTAGCCAGTGCATCAGTTACTGATGTTTTATTTTTTCTGATTGATTTCCACACCACAATGTGTTAGCAAACGATACTAAAACGCCACCATTTTTTTAAGTACATCACTTAACTGTAAGTTATGATCAAAAAATGTCTTGAGCAAATTAATTTAGCTGAAAACAGGTTGGATGATCGAAACCTTTGCAAGTTACTTTTCCCTCACCGGATATGAACAGATATTAAATAAACACAGACATATAATTGAGAATAAAACCAAATGTAATTGTAGATTCATGGTTTTAGTGTGACCTCATTACAACTTGAGTTTCTGGCTGATGCTTTTGTCTCAGCTGTTGGTGTGACTCATGACTGGCGCCTCCTTGTTTTTCAGGGAACTCCAGAGATCAGATCGTGGAAGTAGGAACTTTATTGTTAACGGAGTAAGTATTTGATTGAAGATAATTGTATTTAATAAGTTACAGGTTGTTAGTTATGTCTTTATCAATTAAATAAGCAAGAACTTGTTTTATCAGAGTACTGTAACAAAGTTTTCATTATTAGTGGACTACTAGAATAAAGATTTTGTAATGAGGTTTAAGGCTAACAGGTTGTTTGGGTGAAGATGTTTCTAGATATTTGGATGTTCACGTTGCTTTTCCTTCTGATAAGTAAACTTAAGTTTATACATTAGTTTTAAAGCCTTTTGTTGGCTACAGACAGCAATGTTGAAAAAAAAAATCAAAGTTCCCATATTGTATTAAAAGAGATTTGATTGATATAGCTAAAAATGACCAAGTAATACCAATTGTGTTCAAATTACCTGTAGTTGAGAAATAGGAAGTCATTGCATTTATAATGGAAAAAAAAAAAACAGACTAATTTCTCTCATAACCTGATCAGATCATTTTGACTCGGGGGCTTCAAAAAACACTTTCAGGTTAACAAATTGTCATGAAAGTTTCTCAGATTGTTGAAGAAATTTAATAATAAATTCCTACTAGCCTTTTAATTTTCATTCATTCAACCTTTATTTAGGCAGGTTAATCCCATTGAGCCTCGAGGACTCATTTACAAGAGAGACCTGTCTACAAACTAAAGAATGATGACAACAGTAACAGTAGATTTTCCTTAAACAATCAACAATAGACAATCATAAGAGAGAAATACAGATTTTTTTAACAAGTTAAAACAAAGATATCAAAGTAGCAAAACAGACAGATTATAAGGCAGATGTAGAAAATCTAAAACAGGAGCATGGCTGCATTGGTTTTTGCCAGGATTCAAACAGATTCTTAAAACCATTTAGAGAGGTCAAGGTCAAGAGCTTTAAGTCTTTTTGTAAGATATTCCAGGAAACAGGAGCAGAGTAGGAGAAGGTCCTTTTGTCTAGTTCAGTCCTCACTGACGGAACACTGCAGGTGATCTTGTCCTTAGAGCGCACGCTGTAGCTGCACTCACACAGAGACATGTAGGAGGAGATGTATGAAGACGGCAGACCAAGAAGTGATTTAAAGATGAAAATGTACCAGTGGAAGAGTCTGTGTGAAGTTAATGATGTCCAGTTAACCAGTGAATACTGGGTACAGTGGTGGGTATGATAATCACAGCCAGCACCATGATAGACAGCATCCAACATCTGCAGGGTGCATGTAGGAGCATTCATGTAGATAATGTCACCGTAATCAATGGAGGGAAGGAAAGTCACAGATACAAGGCGTTTCCTAACATTCATTCATTCAACCTTTATTTAGTCAGGTAAATCTTATTGAGCCTCATGGGCTCATTTACGAAAGCGACCTGCTAAAACTAAAGAACGATGAACAGCAATGGTAGAATTTCCTTAAACAATAATTAATAAACAATAGAAAACAAAAGAGAGAAAAAAACAACAGAGAGAAATACTTTTTTATTTTTATTTTTATTTTTTTTACAAAGTATCAAAAAACTAGCAGTGTTAGACATGATCTGTTTCTGAAAAAGAAACCCAGTTTAACTTTCAGTTTCTTTACTAGGTTTTCCACGTGGAGTTTAAAAGAGAGATGTGAATCGACCAGGATACCCAGATATTTATAGGAATCAACAAACTCAATAGGGACAACATTTGAAGATAAAATCAGAGGAAGATCTGCTGGGACCGACATTATTTATTATTAATAAATAATTTTTATTATAATATATAATTTTTCATTATTTATTATTAATAAATAATGTAGTCCAATGTGTGACCTATGATTGCTGCAATATGATCCAAATGCATGAACTTGCCTGTCCCCAGTGATCAAATATTGTAACATAACTACTTCAGAGTTATATCAAGGTCAAGGTTTCTTTATTATCATTCACAGCTCATGTGGTACATGTAGTGGAACAAAACTGTGTACACGGGGTCCCAGTTACATACAATAAAAGTATAAATTGTAAAAGAAAAACAGTAATACGATCCAAGATTATGAACTAAGAAATACAGGGAACCCTCGAGTTACGTCACCCCGACCTACGGCAACTCAGACTTACGATTTGCCTCTTGAAAGAATGCCATCGGCAGGGTTTCCGCGGGGTCTTGAAAAGTCTAAAATTTAAAAATCTCGATTTTAGGCCGTAAAAAGTCTTAAATTCGCTGAATTATTGTCTTGAAGTCTTAATTTTTTTAAAGAGGTCTTAATTTCGTGCACGTTGTAATCCTGCCTCAAGCGCAAAAAAAAAAAAGCTTCCTACGTGACAAACATGTGACGTATTGCAGCCAATCAGTTTTCGTGAGAGTCCAAGGCGACGACATCAATAACAACAGCAGAAGAAGACGGCGTGCTGTTGCTAACATGGGGAAATGCGAATTTAACAACACTTGGCTTGAGAGGGACGAGTTTAAGGTTTAGTTAAAGCCGTCGCCAAACAGCGACTTTGAGGCCTACTGCTGCTTATGTAAAAGAAACGTTAAACTCAGAACGTTAGCATGTTAGCACGTTAGCGCTGTGAAAGGCTTGAGACAGACGACCGCTATTAGCCAGTTCTGCTGCTCCAGCACTAGCACTGGTTCATCTACTCTGCCTCGGAGAGACAACGGCTCAGCAGCTCCTGTTAGCGACCTTCGTGTTGTCTTCGGGTCAGAGGCTACATTACGAGCGGAGGTTCTCTGGATTCTCCACGTGATAACTAAACATCACTCATACAGCGCAAATGAAGACATTGGAGACTTGTTTCAAACTATGTTTCCAGACTCGGACATCGCCAAATCATTTAAGTGTGGAAAAGATAAAACTGCATACATTACCCGCTTTGGACTAGCAGACTTTATAAAAAGAGAACTAATTTCCAAAGTGACTGGACCGTTTGTGCTCATGTTCGATGAAAGCCTGAATCAAACCACCAAAACCAAGCAGCTGGACCTACACCTTCGTTTTTGGGAGGGGGGACAGGTACAGTCCAGATACCTGGGATTCCAGTTCATGGGGCATTCAACAGCTAATGACTTAATGAAGCGTGTAAAAGTAAGTAAACGTTTTATTTTAAGCTGGTGAAGATTTTATTTTAACAAACATGTTTATATGACAGCTTTAGTTTTCAGATGAAAATTTGATCAACCTGTTTAGGCTATATATTTCTGTAAATGTGTTTTTATAAGTATATTAGTACTAACTTATATATGTGTGTGTTGACACAAGTTGTTGTTTGAGGACTCCGTATTGATTTTGTTTGATTTTTTTTATAATTCATGGTAATTTAATTTTCTTTTGTTAGTCTACTCAGACGCTGAGAGGTCCTCCAAGATATCTCCACACTGCAGCTCATCAAACTGGATGTAGCTGAAAAGAAGAACTGGCTCCAACTAAAGACATTGACATCAGGTTGGGTGCAGAATCCGTCATAAAGGTTAGTGTGATAATTTAGAAATATATGCCTATGGAGGAGATTCTTGCTAAGGGAGAGGAGCTCAGATTTATGTAGTCCACATCTTCAACCTCATGGCTAGATGTTTTTGTTCTCCATTATCAACAACACTGCATGTAAAATGTGTTTGTTTCGTTTTTTGAATAAAGTTACTTTTCAAGTAATTTAGTAATTATGCATTTCTTCTGTACATTTCTGTCGTGTACATATGTTGTGAATAGGTCTTAAATTTGATTCATACTAGTCTTAAAAAAGTATTAAAAACTCTTAAATTTGAGTTGTTGAAACTTGCAGAAACCCTGCATCGAGATACGGCAAAAAAAAGGAGTTACGAACGAGTCATATTAGAAGTATGTAATCGAGATACGGCAAAAAAAGTGCGTCATTACGGTAGGGCAAAAAAAGTGCGTCATTACGGTAGGGCTGTGCGATATGACGATATATATCGTGGGGACGATAGAAACGTGTCTATTGTGCAACTTTCCTTTCTATCGTCTCTATCGTGATAAATAAGAATAAAAAATAACTGTCGCAAAGAAGCTTCATATGGGGTTTTGCGAGATGACGGCGCTGCTTTATGTTTGACGCACGCGCGGGTTTGCGACACATGCTTTACGTTGTTAAACTCAAGAGACGCAGAGACGCAGCCGACATGAAGCCGGTGTCACTCACAACAAGGAGAAACAGTTGCACAGGCAGCCCGAGGAGAATAACTTTTACCAAAAAGAGGGGAAAGCTCACCTTGTTAGCTTCCATTATTTCGCTCCGGTGAAACTCGGAGACAAAATGGGTCCAGAGGACACGAACTCAGAGTCCAACCGAGTCCGAACTCGGGTCCAGTTAACCAATACAAAACAGACCAGAGACACAACAGAACCGGAATCAAACGCAACGTTTTCTCTGTTTCTTTTACTCCAGCTTCCAGAGCGGATTTCTTCTTCGTGGGTTTTATTAGCAGCCGTTGTTTTACCGCCACCTGCAGGAAAAATTTGGACCAAAGTAGAAACTCCTTTTCTTTTCTAAAACATAATTCTTATCTACTCAGATGAATTATGTGCAATAAATATTTATTAGATATGTGCCTGGCACCAATTCTTGTACTTTTAAGTTTGTTAATGTTAGACAACACTGCTGAGTAAAAGAATAAGCTAACATAATGCTCTGTTGTAGTGTGCTGAACAAAGCTGAGCTGTTGCACTGATTCAAACCCTGATGTGTTCTCATTCAGGAAACAAACTGTCTGATCATCCAGAAGCCCCTTGTCTTCCTTGAAAAACTACATAACGCAGAGTTGAGGGGTTGCTTGAGCTGGCTTGGTACAGTGGAGTGAAGCAGAACCCGGTTACATTGGAAATGTAATTTAGCCGGGTTCTGCTTCACTCCACTGTACCAAGCCAGCTCAAGTAACCCCTCGACTCTGCGGTGTGTAGTTTTTAAGGAAGACAAGGGGTTTCTGCGTGATCAGTCAGTTTACTGTATTTCCTGAATGAGAACACATCAGGGTTTGAATCAGTGCAACAGCTCAGCTTTGTTCAGCACACTTGTGCAGCTTTCACAGACTGGAAACTAGAAACTCCTTTTCTACTTTGGTCCAAATTTTTCTTGTACACAACACACACATTGTGTTGTATATATCGTGATATATATCGTTATCGTGATATTAAAAAAGTCCATATCGTGATATATGATTTTTCCATATTGCCCAGCACTACATTACGGCAAGCGGCAAGGTGGGGGAGGGGTACATTACCTTGGCTGTTCGCGCATGACAGTGCGCATGACCGTGGAGTAGGGGTGTGGCGAAACTGCCGTACTATTTAAAGGGACGCGCCATTTTGACCACGTTGTTGAGTTTTGGCAAGAGAGAGAAGAGCAAACGTACGTATCGATCTGTATCATCATCATTTAGCATAGCATTTAGCATAGTATTTTATTAGCGACAGTTAGGTTTAGCGAGAGTGTTTTTATTAGCGACAGTTAGGAGGATTAGGTTTAGCGAGAGTGTTTTTATTAGCGACAGTTAGGAGGATTAGGTTTAGCGAGAGTGTTTTTAGTAGCGACAGTTAGCATAGGTTTAGCGAGTTTTTTTATTTTTATTAGCAACATTTATTTTTTGGGAGTTAAAATGGGACCCAAGAGAGGGTAAGAAACCCAGGCAAACAATAGCCCTCATGACGAAGCTAAAAATCAGGCGAATGTCAGATGGGGGCATGACACCGACCGAGATTGCAGCGAAGCTAGGCTTTCCGCGTTCGATGGTGGGGACGATTAAGAGCGACAGAGAAAGAATTCTGGATCAAGTGCGTCATTCCGCACCCATGAAATCCACAATTATTATGAAACAGAGAACAGGTGTGTTGGTGGAGATGGAGAGGCTGCTATTGGTTTGGATCAAGCTGCTATTGGTTTGGATCGAGGACAATGCTCAAAGGCGCGTGCCCTTCAGCATGGCTGTGATAAGGGAGAAGGCGCGCATGATCTACCGCACGCTGCCTCTGTCGTCCTGGACGTCAGTCCTGCCTGTCTCTGGTGTCCTGCCAGCTGCCAGCTGCCTCCATCCATCACCTGTGTGTCAACACCTTCTGCCTCTATGACTGCTGCCAAAACAAAAAAACACACCTTTTCTGATGGACAGACCTGCTCACATCAGGACCACACACCTGAACTCACACCTGGCCTAAAATGCTCCCATCATTCATTGTTGAGCACTGGCTAAGCAGTTCCATCTGATCCAGGTTTGAATTTAAGAAAAACATCAGTTTCTACCTACACTTCAGTCAAAGTAAGGGAATTTTGTTTCCTTTTTCTGCTGCTTCTAGCTTTTTCAGAGTTCATGGACTTCTTTTTCATGCACTGAACACCATGGACTGAACACCAAGGCACTGGTTTCAAAAACATGATGGTTGCAACATGTTTCTGATGGATATGATTTGCTGCTGATTTGGTGCTGATTCATGTCAATAGCTGCTGATGGATGGATGGATGGATGGATAGGAGTTGCTGCTGATTTGCTGCTGTTGGATGTTAACAGCTGCTGCTCTTTGAGAAGTGTTCATGGTTGACATCATTTGCAGATTATGGCTGAGAACTGTTTAGGAAGAGATTTGTATTTTTCTCTGTGCTGAAAAATACATTACTGTACCTTTTAAAAGTTTCAGAACTGGACTGTAGACTAAGGCACTTTGTTTTCATACATGTCAGTAGATTTTTTAAATTACAGTACAGATGTGCTGTGCTGAATAGCACTGTCTAACATTGCTGTACAGTACCTGTACATGCTGTACAGGTTTTGTGTGTTTATGGATGAATGTGTGGTGTAATGTGTTCGCTAAGTGTTTGTAAATAAAGTTCTGTGCATGTTTATGGCACAGTATGTCCGCTTGTTCAGTCTCATGCCGTTAAATGTGTGTGCGGCGCTCCGTTAGCGGTATAGCCGCGACCTACATCAGAAATGCGGACCTACGATCGGCACATGTTTTTGGTACGCGAGTTACAGCAAAATCGACCTAAGTCTCATCCTTAGGTCCGGAACCCGTTCGTAACTCGAGGGTTCCCTGTACGCTAAACTAAGAATACGCTAGTGCAAAGCAATACACCGAACATCAACAGCCCGTACAGAGTCTGTGTGAGCAGATGAGTATGAATGAATACAGCATGGGGTGCACCAATTGCAGTTTTGTGGCCCATCACAGATTTCTAAAAAATCTGACCTGTTTATTTTGATTTTTACTGATACCGATTTTGTTTTATAAGCGACACTGTCACGTGTAATAAGGTCACAATGCACCTTCAATTTTCCAATTATTTTATTGAAAAACATAACTTGAACAATATCCTAGAAACAATACAAACTTGTTTTAACTGGCCATGAGGCAGTGCTCTGAAATAGAAATGAAGTTCAGACAATTGTTGTTCAAACAAAAAAAAATCTGTAAAATTGGTTTCTCGTGCAAGTATCAGCCAATTTCCTAAAATTAAGGAAATCGGTGCACCGATAAATACAGCAGCATGAAATTAATCGGCAGCATGAGATCAGCAGCATGGATAACCAACAGCACATATCAACAATCCAGTGGCATCACAGGGATTATTCTGGTAAGAGATTCATGAGTCTTAACAGCCTCAGGGTAGAAGCTGTTCCTCAGTCTAATGGTTCTACATTTAAAGCTGCACTCTGCAGTTTTTGTAGAACGCAGCACTTAGGAAAATTTTCAACAGAGGAAAGCATCAGTACATGCTCTGAAAATGTATCCATAAAAAATATGTTAAATCTTACCCGAACCGAAAACCCTGGTTAAATAAAGAAGTACGCGCCTTGCTAGCAGCCAGGGACACTGCATTCAAGTCCGGAGATAAAGAGGAGCTGAGAAAGAGCAGGAAAGAACTGGTGGATGGCATTAAGAAGGCCAAGGCCACGTATGCACAGAGGATCGAGGGACAGTTCACCTCACAAGACCCACGGAGCATGTGGAAGGGTATTAAATGCATAACAGATTACAAAGGCAAGAACAAACAATGTCCCAAGGACCCATCTCTGCCTGATGCCCTCAATAAGTTTTATGCACGTTTTGATGATCCAAACAGACCAGCTAGCACCAGACTCACCTCATCACCAGATGAAGAGCATCTCAGAGTGACCGCAGCAGAAGTGAGAGGCAGTCTCAGGAAGATTAATCCTCATAAAGCAACCGGACCAGACAACATCCCAGGGAAAGTTCTGAAGGAATGTGCGGACCAGCTCTGTGAGGTGCTGGCTGACATCTTCACCACCTCACTTGCACTGGAGTCAGTTCCCACCTGCCTGAAGACCGCGACCATCATCCCAGTCCCAAAGAGCTCCACAGTGACTGGTCTGAATGACTATAGACCAGTGGCCCTCACCCCGATAGTCGCTAAATGTTTTGAGAAACTGGTCATGTCCCACATCAAGGCAACCGTCAACATCAACGAGGACCCTCATCAATATGCATACCGCGAGAACCGATCAACAGAGGACGCCATCTCTTCCGTGGTCCACACTGCTCTCACCCACCTGGATCAGAAGGACTCATACGTGCGTCTGCTCTTTGTGGACTTCACATCTGCCTTCAACACCATGATCCCCCAAACTCTGATAGACAAACTATCTACACTTGGACTAAGCCCCTCCATTTGTAACTGGGTACTAGACTTCTTAACAGACAGACCACAGTCCGTGAAGATCCACAACTTCTCCTCCTCCACCATAACCCTCAGCACTGGCTCTCCTCAAGGATGTGTGCTGAGCCCCCTTCTGTTCACTCTGCTCACATATGATTGTACAGCCACACTTCCAGGCTGTCATATTGTTAAGTTTGCAGATGATACAGCGGTGGTGGGATGCATCACAAACAATGATGAGTCCAGCTACAGACAGGAGGTGGAACACCTGGAGAGCTGGTGCAAAGAGAATAATAATCTTCACATGAATGTGAAGAAGACAAAGGAGATGATTGTGGACTTCAGAAGGAACAAACACACCCACACCCCACTGAACATAGGTGGATCTGCGGTGGAGGTGGTCTCCAGCTACAAATACTTGGGTGTACACTTGAATGATAACCTCAGCTGGAGCAACAACACCACCAGCCTGATCAAGAAAGGTCATCAGAGACTCTACTTCCTCAGACGGCTGAGACGAGCTGGTCTGAGCAGCCCAGTTCTCACCTCCTTCTACAGGTGTGCAGTGGAGAGCGTCCTGTGCTCCAGCATCAACGTGTGGCATGGAGGCTGCACAGTTGCAGAGAGGAAAGCTCTACAGAGAGTGGTGAAGGCTGCACAGAAGTCTGTTGGAGTCAGTCTCCCCACCATCACAGACATTTACACCTCCAGATGCAGGAAAAGAGCCACCTGCATCATGAAAGACCTCACTCACCCAGCACACTCACTCTTTGCCCCACTCCCCTCAGGACGGAGGTTGAGGAGCATCAAATGTAGAACCACTAGACTGAGGAACAGCTTCTACCCTGAGGCTGTTAGACTCATGAATAAATAAATAAATAAGAATAAACACTGCAAAATATCACATCATGCTGATGCTGATCTGTTTTCTTGTTGCTGTGTTCATCTGTGACCATCTGCTCATACAGACTCATGTTCGTGCTGCTGTTTATAATGATGTTTTCCCACTACGTTAGGGCTTAGTGTATTTCTAGTTGATGTTTTTCTTAGCTAATTCTAGATGTTATTACTGTTTTTCTCTTGCATTGTTGTTGGATGTACCTGGGACCCCGTGTACATAATCTCGTTTTCATCACATGTACCACATGCGGTGCAAATGACAATAAAGACTCTCTGACTCTCTGACTCTGATATATATATTCATCATTCTTTAGTTTGTAGCAGGTCGCTTTTGTAAATTAGCCCTCGAGGCTCAATAAGATTTACCTGACTAAATAAAGGTTGAATGAATATAATATATATTATATATAATATATATATATATTATATAATATATATTATATATATATTATATATTGAAAATATTAATTAGCCCTTTTTGTTTTTGTTGTTTTGTGAAGCCAAACATCACAGTTTTCCACCAGTCTACTAAACATCTGCTTCAGATTAACTAATTGTGATTTTTCTTTTTTTTCTGCCTCACTTGTTCTATAGGTAAGAAAATCATAAAAAATATGAAATCCAAGTGTAATTTTTATTTCATTATTTTTGCTTAGCAACAGGTTGCATTGCATAAACCCACAAATGTTTTTGACACATGAATAGGCGGCTCCAGGGGGGAGCTAGTGGTGCTATATAGCTCCCCCTGGAAAAGTCATAGCACCTCCTTAGCACCCCCAAGAAAAGATCAGATTATTTTCTTTTTCATCATTAATATTCTTTAATATGTGGTTGTTGTGATATTTTCCTTGCAAAACACAACTAATTAAAAAACAAAACAATGATTATATTAAGTTTTAAAAAAATCCAATTTCACAACAGGAAATAAAAATTCAAGTCAGTTAGGTAAACATTTGAAAAGTGCACGAAATGCAAAAATGGAGTGTTTTCTATTCCCCTGATTGCCTAGAATGGAATCAGAGAAGGAGGATTTTTTTGGAAGCAGACTTCAGCCAACAAATAAACAATACAGTAATTTGGAAGAAGGGGATCAAGTACTGCCATCCTTCCACATCTGTGGAGAATGCTGCTACTGGACAGCTGGAGGATGGAGCCAGCATGTTCAGCTATCTTCAGGCAGTTCCCAGTGAGTCCTCTTCATGGTGTATCCTGCTCTGAGAACCCCAGAAAGACGAGTGATGCCCTCAACACTGACCTGGTAGGAGCAGAACCTGCAGGTGACATGATGCCTGGGTCTGGTTATGATTCTTAGCTGATGCACTTGGTAAATCATTTCCTGGCTTGCTGTGATGATAAATAACTTTATCTGATCACATTAAATAACTACTTTCTACCAAAATCCAAAGTATACCATTTATTAAAATAGTCAAACTTTGTTTATTGGAGTTAGGTTGGAGGTGCCGTTTGTAAAGTTACACAGTCAAAAATTGAGCAATATTTTTGATTTATTTAGCCTATCATAAGAAAAAAGTTTTTTTTTTTCAAAGTTCACCATGTTATTCATACATTTCATAAATACTGTATTCATAAATATTATAGTTCCAAACTAAATATTTAATTTGCAAGCTAAATGTTTAGTTTCTAAGCTAAATACTTAACTTGCAAATTTAATATTTAGTTAGCAAGCTAAATATTTAGCTCCACGCTAAATATTTAGTTTACAAACTAAATGTTTAGGTCCAAAATGAACCTTTAATTTACAAACTACTGTAAATGTAAACTAAGTGTAAATTACATATTTAATTTCCAAGCTATGTTTTCATTTGCAATACTAAACATTTAATTTATAAGCTAAACATTTAATTCCTAAACTAAATTTTTCTCACTTCTTGATTTAACTGAGGTGCAGTTTGGACAGCCATCTAGTGTTGAAGGGAGAAATTTACTTCAAAGTAAAATAATTGAAAATGTCCATGCATTGTAAAGGCTGAGTGCTTCATTAGCTCTCGACCTTGACTTCTCTAAATGGCTTTAAGAATCTGTTGGACTCCTGGCAAAAACCAATGCAGACATGTTCCTGTTTTTGATCTTCTACATTTGCCCTATTTTTAAAAAAAAAATCTGTATTTCTCTCTTACGTTTGTTGATTGTTCATGGAAAATCTACTGTTGCTGTTGTCCTCATTCTTTAGTTTGTAGACAGGTCTCTCTTGTAAATGAGTCCTCGAGGCTCAATGAGATTAAGGTTGAATGAAATACTTTCTTGAGATTTGCTGAAGAAGCTGAAACTGAGTTGTTAAAAGCTAAACGTAGTGTGGCAAGCTTGGGAGTCTGGATGTTATTTTTATTTTATTTTTTACAGCAACGCCACCTTAGGACTTTTCACACAAGGAAATAATTTATACACAAAAAGGCACTATAGGTTTGTGTACAAAGCAGGATACAGTGTTCCAAAATTTCATGTGTAAAACCAATTTTAATGGAGGCACTGCAGTAGTGATCCTTAAAATAAATGTTTAGCCAAGGCTGAGGCTTTCCAGTGTGACGCACGACACACGAGTGGAAAGGACCTGTCACCCACAGCACACAACACACAAGGGAACCAACAACAGACTGGACTGCCACCTTCAGCCTTCAACCTGGAACAAAAACATGAAATTAAATGAACAAAACTATCCATCCACCCATTATCTTCTGCTTGTTCTGAAGTCCGGTCGCGGGGGCAGCATCTTGAGCAGGGAGGTCCAGACTCAACAGCCACCTCTTCCAGGCAGCTCTTCGTGAAGGACCCTAAGGTGTTCCCAGACCAACAGATAGTCCCTCCAGCGTGTCCTGGGTCTTCCCCGGGGTCTCCTCCCAGTCAGACATATCCAAAGCACCTCCCTAGGGAGGTGCCCACGGAGCATTCTTACCAGATGCCCAAACCACCTCAACTGCTCCTCTCGATGTGGAGGAGCAGCGGTTCTCACTCCTGGATATCTGAACTTCTCACCCTGTCTCTAAGGGAGAGTCCAGCTACCCTGTGGAGGAAACTCATGTCAACCTCCTGTATCCATGATCTCATTCAGTCACCCAGAGCTCGTGACAATAGGAGAGGGTAGAACGTAGACCGGCCGGTAAACAGAGAGCTTTACCTTACAGCTCAGCTCCCTCTTCACCACAACAGACTGGTACAGAGTCCACAATACTGCAGATGCTGCATCAATCCATCTGTCAGTCTCACGCTCCATTCTTCTCTCACTCGTGATGAATAAGACTCTGAGATACTTGAACTCCTCCACTTGAGGCAGAACCTCACCCTCGACCTGAAGAGAGCAATCCACCTGTTTCCGGTTGAGGACCATGGCCTCAGATTTGGAGGTGCTGGTTCTCATCCCAGCTGCTTCACACTCGGCTGTGAACCACTCCAGTGAGAGTTGAAGATCACGGCACGATGACGCCAACATCATCTGCAAAGAGCAGAGAAGGAATCCTGAAGTCACCGAACTGGAATCCCTCCGGCCCCTGGCTGCATCGAGAAATTCTGCATAAAAGTTATGAACAGAACTGGTGACAACGGGCAGCCCTGGTAGAGTCCGACTGCCCCCTGAAGGGGTCCGGCACATCACCGGCAATGCAAACCAAACTCTCACACCCGCTCCAGGGTGGGGCCCCGGTAACTCATGTCCGGGCAAGGGACACGGTGTTCCTTGTTACTGTATACAGTACATTGGCCATCTTTGGAATCGCTCTTTGTCTTTGTGTTGTCTGGCCTGTCACCTAGGACCTATCTGCCTTGGGGACCATACCAGGGACACATGATGTAACTGCCCCCTGACAGCATAGCTCCTAGGATCAATCAGACGCACAAACTCCTTCACCAGGATAAGGTGGCGATTCAGGGAGGAGTAAAACTAGCAAAACTAGTAAGGCAGGTGCGAGCAGAGAAAGGACAGCTGGGATCCGACTTAACCAGCTGACCCGGAGCAACGAATTAAAATAAGTAAATAAAGGCAAAGACGATTCAGAGCTGTACCAAAAGCAGCAGGGCGTCTTGCGGGACTGGCGTGGCGTCATTTCACTTCTGCTGTTCACATCAGCCGAGGAGAGGAGAAAGTCACGCCCTCTGCGACAGGTGACTCACGTGCCAGTCACGCCCAGGAGGAAAGGCAACAATTCTGTCCCAAACTTTAGTGGACAACACCACTGAGCACTAGCTACACAGAGATGTGTGCTAAAATGATGATCAGGTGCACACAGCAGCACTGCCAGGAAACCCGGACGCCAGTAACAACAAAGATGGAATCACGGCGAGAGAAAATTCAACTCAGTTTATCTATAGCACCAAGTCAACACACTGAACAGAAACATTCATATACTGTATAAAAATAATAATTTAACATTATTTATCTGAGGAGCAGACTGTTTTGACTTTAACTCCATCACTGAACTCTCATCTTGAACAAGCATGAAGGCGACAGTGGAAAGGAAAAACTCCCTCGTGAGGAGGAAACCTTTAGCAGAACCAGGCTCAGGACAAGAGATCATCTGCTTCCACCGGCTGGGTTTGAGAAGAACAGATACACAATGGCAGGTCAAGAATCACATGTTAAGATAGAAATAATCAAATGAAAAATATTCAAGGGAGCCAATGGAGAGAAGCTAAAACTGGAGGGATCTGATCTCTCCCACTAACTCCAGTTAAGACTCTGGCAGCAGCATTTTGATTGAGGGCCTGTTCACAGAGACTCCATTTTGATTATAAACACACCTGTTTTAGCTCTGCTGGTGATTGGCCAGCCACCTTACACTGATGTTACTGCAGCTTTGGGAGCAGGGGCTACAAGCAAAAGGCTGATTAAAAGCTAAAAGTAACAGAACAGTAGCTGAGTAAAAGTGAGAGTAACAAAAAAATAAAAGTAGCAAAATGGTAGCTAAAAGCTAGACAGAAGCAGAATACTAGCTAAAAGATAAGAGTATAAATAGGGTAAGTTGTTTGAAAGCAAAAATTAATTAAAGGATAATTACATAGAAATGCAGCTAAAACCTTACTAGTGGTGGAAAAACAGCTACAGGAGCCGAACAGTAGCTAAAATTTAAACCAGAGCAGAATGGTAGCTAAAAGCTTAACAGAAGTCAAGTCAGATTTAGTTACAAAGCACGTTTAAAACAGGAACTGTTACCAAAGTGCTTAACAACAAGATCACAGTGTCAAATTAAAAATAACAAGATATGATACAGCATCAGGAATAAAAACATAAAAACACAAAACAGAAAATTAGTAGCTGAAAAATAAGTAAAATAGCACAACTCTGGAGACAATTTAAAAGGGAACCATGTTATTAAATAAATCAAAGAGAGGGAAACATTGGTAAATACAATTGAATGTTTTGAAAAGTAAGAAAATACAAAAATCAAAGTCATAGCACCCACTTCCTTAAAAATTATTTACAATTTTTAATGTCTGTTTTGTATTTTTTAGTAGGTGTTTGTTTTATTATAACCTATACTGTATATAAATTATGTAATCTGTAATATTAGCATTCATATAATAAATATGTCTATAGCCCATGGTGGGCTTGGGGTAAACCAAAACTCTTTGGGCTTACCTTATTGGAGCACCCTGAGTTGTTGCCTCTCTCTGTGTGTTGTAAAATGTTTTATATCTGTATTAATTTGAACGTTTTATTTTATTGTGTAAAACTAAACTGAATTTAACTGCCACTGTGGGTTGCCAAATAGCAAATTACGAAATATCGTGCGGGTGCTTTGACGACCCAAAGAGCGTGCGCAGTCTGGCTGTTCTAAATGGACTTTCTGACAATATCAGTGCTCGTGTAACTTTATAGGAGTTGTTGTTCTTTTCTATACACGTAAGTGCTAATAACATCGTGGTAAAGAACCTAAAACTCTCCTATAGTAATTGAACTCGCGCTGACAATTGAACATTTGGCAACTCTGTTAAGACCGCCCACTCCGGAAGTAGTAGTAACCCGCTGAAACATGTGTCTGCTGCCCGCCAAATAAACCGAACCAGAGGTGCCCGTACCCGCCTGGCATACCCCCCGGACCTTCAGGTGATATTATTTTGTCATTAATATGAGTTGTTGGACTTTTCGATTCACGGAAATGGCAAAACCATCGCGTTTTTCTAAATCCGGGGAGTTTTTTTATTGTTATTATTATTATTTTTTACCGTGGCTGTAGTTGTGCTTTTATTTAAACTTCTGATCTCCTGAAACCGAAAGGTTTTTTCTTGTGGACCCCTGAACAGAGAACTTCATATGGACCGCATGTGCTTTTTACGCGCGACATTTGAAATGGTTTTAGGTTAAATTAAATTTTAAAATTGAAATAAAACAATAAAATACTTGAAAATGTTATGTTTGAAAATGGCTCTGACTAGAGTTCAGGTCACTTCTTGGTACAGTGTTCCTTTTTTAACTTTATCCCGAGAATAAATGAATACATTCATGTTCAACTGGTCAGATTAATAATTTCAGATTATCATCATTAGTGATGCAGTCAACATGAAGACAGAACCTAAAAAGACAAGTCTGGTCCTCTGGACATTCAAAAAACAAAACAAAGCAGATAAAAAACCTGTAGAAACGTTTCGTCTTTCAAACGAAAGTCTGAGCTGAATACAGCATCTCAGACTGAGGAAGTCTTTCAGACGAAAGATGAAACGTTTCTACAATATTTTTATTTGTTTTGTTTTGTTTTTTGAATGTCCAGAGGACCAGACTTAGATTTTTTAGGTTTTTCTACCTGGATTATTGAGCATGCATCAGGGTATGAAGACAGAACATTAAAGATAAATGTAGAGTGGAGCTTTACCAGAAGGGTGGAAGATAGATGTGGCTCCATGAGGAAAAGAGTCATCATGGTTTGAAGGTTTAATCCCTTAGTCACAAATTTAGAAGGAAAAAAAAACCCTTTCATTGATGTTTTACAAGGTTTTTGTCGAAAGATATAAAAAGTCACCTGGAAACTTTGATGTTCAAAACAAAAAATCATTTGTTGTTAGTTATTGTCATAAATTTGTAACTGGGGTTTATTTACCAAATTTAAAAAAGGGCCAAAAATCCTTAATTTCAGCAGATTAATTCCTAAATAGGTGCTTTGTTTGTCTCAGATGTTTACTAAATGAAAAGCTCAAGATTAGTAACAAAACTTTTGTTTTTCACGATTAATAGAATATTTGTAGCTATCTACAACACGTTACCACCAATAAAGTCAGCACCCAGGTTTTAATATTAAAAAAATTCATAAAACGTTTAATGGGAGTTTATTGATGGTGTGTAAAAAGTCCAGAAAAACGAGCCCCGTCTCTGTTTTGTGTTTGTGCTTTTAGTTTTTATCCAGTGTTGAAATGTGTGTTCATGAAGCCTGATCTTCAGTAACTCCAGGCCAAATGTCCAAACATTTTGTGGCCTGATAGAAACTTCATATTCAGCATTCATAAAGCTGTGTATGTTCATCATGTCTTGTGGTTGCTGTTGTGTTTATATTGGGCTGTCTGAGTACAACGTCTTTCGTTTTTTCAGTACCAGTTGTGTACACTGGTCATTAGGGCTGGGCCATATCATATCGTTCCCGGTAATACCAGTAAAAAAAGCTTGCCCGTGCAAAAAAGTTATATTATGATATGCTAATTTCATGACGTAATATGTCAGGGCGCCCCGCCCCTTTAACAACCGAGCGCTTCAAACGACCAAATCGAACTGCGCACCTCCCCTCCACCAGTCTGTACTGGTGTAACGCTAGCTAAAATGCTAAAAACAAACAACGCGCGTCTCTAAACTGCAGGTACAGAGTGACAGCTCATGTCTCCCTCTCCCCCCTGCTCTAAACTGTCGGTACAAACACGCGCGGCTCGGACCAAGAGGCAGATCAGAGACAGATCAGTCAGATAAATGAATCATTCCTGCATGGATAGATGAAGCTGAAACAACAAGCTTCAGGGTCAGCTGATCACCTTGTTACAAGTTCTGGAAGTTATAGCTCATTTAAAGACAACATACATTTTGTTGTATGTTACATTTATGCTTAACAGATCTTAAAGCTGCTATATGTAACTTTTCTAACAATATATTTTTAACATATTTCTTCACTCTGTCACTAGATTGATGTTAGAGAGGTAATCTCTGAAAAAAACTAAAAAAAAATATTGTCCCCTTGCTTCTCCAGGTGGTAAATAAGCATTTCTAAAAAGAAAAAGTGACCCACCATTTTCCAGCCAATAAGAACAAAGTTTGTAACCAGCCAATAAAAACCGAGCTTGAATTTGAATCAGCCAATAAAAACAGAGCTTGAATTCAAATTTCAACAGACCACAAGGGGGCAGAGCCATATATGGCTCTGAGGGGGAGGGATCAGAATGCTTTGCTTGTTGAAATTTTTTCTAAGTGCTGATGTTCTACAGAAACTGCAGACTTCACCTTTAAGATTCATTTTATTTAGTTGTTTTAGGAAACTACACATGCTCTTTAGTTTTTGTGGTGGATTTTGTTGATCTATATTTTGTGCAGACTTTTTCAATCTAAATAACAGATTATTTTTATACTTGGAGACTGAATACTTTACTAAATAAAGTCATTTCAGTAAAATTACCCCTTGTTGTTTTTTAAAATTTTATATAATACTGCAAAGCAACATGTTAAGTTAATTTTGTCAAATAAATAAATTTGATTATTTTTTTGTTACATCACGAAATTTATCGTTATCGTGATAATGCTCTGAAATATCACAATATAATGTTTGAGCCATATCGTCCACCCCTACTGGTCATATAATGTGTCCTGATATAAATTTTGTCATTTATTCCACAAACATGTAGCTAAAAGAAACTGATGTACAAGTTGCCGCTGTGGGTTAGTGTTGGACTTTACTTGAAGAACAGAAAGACAAACGGTCCCCATCAGCTTGCAGGAAGCTGGTGGGTGAGACCATGGTTAGATCATTCAGACATAACTGAGGCCTCGTGGTACGACGGAGACTAGAAGATGCTGGTGAGCACCACAGGTACTCAGCAGCAGCATCACTTGTAAGAAAATGACACCTTTGGGTGTCAACTAGAGTTGCATTCGGTCCCAAAAAATCCGACCCAGCCCCGGCCCTTAGCCATCATTTTCAAACCCCACCTGACCTGACGAATTAACAGTAATTACAGGTCCAAACCTGAACCACCACCCCACCCCCCGAGGGGGTGTTTGTCCTTTCATTGCCATTAGAGCACATTAAACCCCTGCTTCTGCTGCATTCTGCATTATTCAGACACGGACCCTGCTCTGACATGTTGGATATTTTGATCTCACCTGTTTAGGTCGTTGGCCGTGCGCGTCCGCTGACTGCAGCTGAATCTTTTTTTTTTTATTACACCACCACCTTCTAAACGAAATAACAAATATGTCTAATTTGTTTGAATCTCTTTCTTTAAAGCTGCTATATGTAGTTTTTGGAACATGCTGGAACTTAGAAAATTTTTGAACAGAGACACGTTTCTGGTCCCTCCCCCTTGCTCTCGCTGAACTTCAGCTCAGCTTCCTTAGCTCCGCCTCCACTGCATGTCCTGTCGCAGCCGCTGCGATGTTCTGTGTTTATATGTTAATAAAACGTTCTAAAAAATAAAATAAAAACATGGAGCACTGGTCCAGAACACCAGGAAATCTGCAGAGCCTCGCGTAGCCACGTTGAACCCGAGTTTAACTCGCTCGTGACAAATTCATTCATTTCCTCATCATTTCAGTCATGGAGTCAGCGGAGGAGGAAGCGATCACTTGACTTTTGGCAAAAAAACAGAAAAGTCCAGATCAGTGATGAAGAAGGGGAATTTAATACATTTGTGTCACATACAAAACAGTCCTGCATCGCTTTGCAATCCTTTGAACGAGAACGTGTGCGGCCGCTGGGGCTGGGGGGACGTGGGTTAGGGGCGTGAGAAGCTCTGTTTTTATTGGCTGGTTAACGGCGGGTCACTGTGGGTTTTTAGAAATGCTTTTAGTACCACCTGGAGAAGCAAGGGGAATATAGTTTTTTCAGAGATTACAGGTAGTCCCCGACTTACGAGCGCTCTGACTTACGAGGTCCCGGACTTAAGAGCATGCATCTCATAAAAAAAAAAAATATATATATATATTTTTTTTTTTTTTTTTTTTTTTTTATAAATGAATACATGTACAGTACTGGACAGTCACCAAGCACTTAGCCTATCCTAACACAGTTTTTAAAGATGAAGGAGTCAGTTGAATTGTCTCCCTCCTCCCTGCAGGCTCCATAGGGAGCTTGCTCCCTTTATGTGAAAGGGAGACAATTCAACTTATTCCTTCATCTTTAAAAACTGTGTTAGGATAGGCTAAGTGCTTGGTGACTGTCCAGTACTGTACATGTATTCATTTATAAAAAAAAAAATTTTTTTTTTTTTTTACTATGTGATCCTACTTACGAATTTTTGACTTACGAGCGCCCCCTAGTGACGGAACTCGCTCATAAGTCGGGGACTACCTGTACTTGTCTAACATCAGTCTGTCAGGAGATAGTGACAGAGTGAAGAAATACCGGTATGTTAAAAATATTTTTTAGAAAAGTTACATATAGCAGCTTTAACTGATTTTTTTTCAAGGCCGGTCAGCGCGCGGTCAAATGGCCGCGTGCAGCAGGTGATTATATGGCAAGCCATGTTACCATATAATTGGATTGTCAGCCGCACGCTGATGCAGTCAAAAGCCCGCCTCGGTCCACACATTAAAGGTATTGTGATGGTGGAAATTTGCATATTTGTCAGAACATATATATCTTATATCATTGAGCTCTGTTCGTTTTTGCAAAATAAATTATAAATACAGTATATTAAAATTTCATTCTAAATTATGGTAATTTTTTCTCTGGGATACGCTCCTAAAATTCCGCCCATTTCCGCAAAACGTCATCAGTGACGTGACAACGGGAAGAAGGCAGAGCCTTGCCCGTTTGTCTGGTGTTTTTTAACTGCTTGCCATACACATTCATTTCCTGAAGGATCGCCTCTTTTATTTGTGTAACTTGAAAAATGCCGTCACGTTGTAGCGCATTTGGGTGTTGTAATATCAGCAGTGAACAAGTGAGCCTTCACAAATTTCCAAAAGATGAGAAACTTCGACAAGAATGGACCAGACAAGGACCGGTGGGTTCCTACTAAGAGTCGTATGTCTGCAGCGACCATTTTACTGCCGATTGTTTTCAGGAAAGACCTGGTATAAAAGAATCTTTAGGATTACCAGTAAGATGTAGAAGACTTTTAAAACCGGATGCTATTACTATTTTTAAAAGAAAATCTACAGAAGAAAGTGCCACAGCTACCACGTCAAAACAACGCAGGGAAGCCACCATCGGAAAACTGTCCAGGAGATGAGTAAGTCTTTGTGTAAACATAATCGGAGGTGTGTAGTGTTTTAGATTATAAACTATATATTTTACGTGAGTTCATGTTGTTTTACTTTATACACTGTGAGTGTATAAAGCCAATTATCACGGCAAATTCTTTATGTTCGCTGCTAACAAGCTAGCCGAATCAGTAGCACACACACTTTTCTAATAATGTATTTTTAAATTATGTCTGCGCGATCAGGTAACATCTGTAGTTTCTTTTTATTCGGGGAGGGTTTATTAATGAGAGTTTTGGATGATTTACTGTCTTAAAATGATATATCTCAGACGCGACCGGGACTAAGCCGAGATAGCAGCTAACAAACATTAGCCGAGATACCCGAGCAAACACGTTGCTATGTATGTATTTTTAAATTATGTCTGCGCGATCAGGTAACATCTGTAGTTTCTTTTTATTCGGGGAGGGTTTATTAATGAGAGTTTTGGATGATTTACTGTCTTAAAATGATAGATCTCAGACGCGACCGGGACTAAGCCGAGATGGCAGCTAACAAACATTAGCCGAGACACGGACCACGTTGCTATTTATGTTTTTTTAAATTATGTCTGCGCGATCAGGTAACATCTATACTTTCTTTTTATTCGGGGAGGGTTTATTAATGAGAGTTTTGGATGATTTACTGTCTTAAAATGATATATCTCAGACGCGATCGGACATGCTCCGCCATTATTATTTAAATGCGCGTTGGAGCGTGCCTTCCCGTTGTCACGTCACTGATGACGTTTTTGCGGAAGTGCGCAGATTTTTAGGGGCGTGTCCCAGAGAAAAAACTACCATAACTTGGAATGAAATTTTAATATATTTATAATTTATTTTGCAAAAACGAACAGAGCTGAATGATATAATATATATATGTTTTGACAAATATGCAATTTTCCAACATCATGTCACAATACCTTTAAGCACTCATGGCCCGTCGGGCCGGGCCAAGCTCCAGGTTTGGGTTAGAAATGAGTGACAGTTATAGTGTTGTAAAGGATTATGAGGAGGTCAATATTAATACTGGCCTCTTTACCTTGATTAATTTACTTATTCAGATTGAATAGTAATTTCACGGGTTCTTTCTTTTTCAGTTTACCCAATATTTCTGTGATCTTTATGATGGATAAATAAACAAAGCCATTAAGTGATAGAGACGTTAACTTAGTTTGATATGTCAATGACACTATCATTTATTTAAAATGAATCAACTAAATTAACACCATTACACTTGATTGACATGATTTCACTTTCTTTCAATTTAACACGTCAGCACATTTAAATTGTAACAACAGACTTCAATACAGGATGTTAAACATATTTAGTCTGAGGGCTCTTTAACTTAAATAGTTTCCAGCTTAGAATTGAGGGAAAGGAGATAGGAGGAAGATGG
The DNA here is from genome assembly GCA_038048925.1 of Garcialebias charrua. NCBI lineage: Eukaryota > Metazoa > Chordata > Actinopteri > Cyprinodontiformes > Rivulidae > Garcialebias > Garcialebias charrua. The sequence continues at coordinate 35,602 of JBBPBX010008907.1, forward strand.
AGAGATGGTTTAAAGGAAATTATCTTGAGCATGTTACCAGAAATGACACTTCTCATCAGATTTCTGCTGAAATCCAGGTACGTTTGTAAACAGCTCTTTACCTTCGACGACGAGTCTGATAAAGAAATGACACCAGCCTGTAAGATGCACAGAGTCCTTCAGGCCCAGTTCGTCCGAACTGGTTATTCGTTTACGTTTTCAACGTCTCCTGGGTTCCGCTTGGATCATCAGAAAATATGTCAGCTCCTGGCCTCTGACTTCAAGATAAGCTTATTCCAGGAAGGAATAAACAAAGTTTTGAGCTTACGCTCGTTCGAAGTGGATTCATAACAGCATGTTATCAATCCTTAGCTGAATGACTGTCCTTGGCGGGTGACAGGCATTCATTCAGCTCTTTGGGACGTCTTCATGTCTTGAAGTTCCCAGCAAACTCTGAAGCGTTTCAGCAAAACTTAGAACTTAAAAAAAAGATCATGAGAGGAGTGAGACTTGTGTCTTTTTCATTGGTCCATGGACCAGTCGAGCAGTTCACTTGTGTTATCACGACCCAAGGTTACAGCCAGCAACAGAGAGAAATGTTTAGGAAAAAGACAGAGTAAGCTAATAAAAATAAATAAAATAAATGTCACATTTTTGTCATCTGTGTATGTTTCCCATACTTGACAGACGAAATTGGCCTCTGCATTTAACCCAACCACCACCAGGTGGTGCAGTGAGCAGCCGTGGTCAGCGCCCGGGGAGCTGGGGAAAATAGATGTGCACTCATAGACACCCCAAGGTGTGCCGTGGCCGGGGTTTGAACCTGGGTCCTTCGGATCCCAAGACTGATTCCCTAGCCACTACACCATCTCGGCCCCGTTAAAGTTGAGCCATACAAATTTGTTTGTATCAGACAAGTAGCCCTTCGTGTCTCTCGGCTGGAGCCCTTCTCACGAAAAACAACAGATTAACTGTCTTCTGACTTTCTAAACAAAACCGTCGGGCCTCTGTGACCCGAGACTTCAACTTTAACACAGCAGGAGTGACACAGTAATACTCCATATTAAAAGAATAACAGCATATAACATATATCATGAAAATGGCAAAAGTTATTCTTTTGATCACATTAGAATAAAATCAAAGATAGAAATAGTCTCTTTTGGTGACTATATTCTCAGATTACAACTAATGGAATGATTTGTAGTAAATGTCTTGTTTTACTGAAAGGTCAGTAAAGGTCATCTCTGGAACAGTTCAAAAATACACAGGTGTATCAAAGTGGACACGGTCATGCCCACTACAGTGTCAACCCACAGCTTGTTTTGGGTTACAAAATAAATTAAAAAAACACAACTTTCTATCTTAAATAACCTTTAAACTCTAATCAGACAAAGAACAGACTTACCGTAATACTGAAATATTGAACTCATAATTCCACACTTATTTTGGTTGATTTAAATATGGTTCCTGTTACACTATATGAATCATTACAGTAATTCTAACCAGACTGGACATGTGCAGATAATATTAACAGAACGGTGGCGCAGTTGGTAGAGCTTCTGCCTCTCGGCAAGAAGGTCACTAAATCAAATCTCGGCCGGGGGCCTCTCTGGGTGGAGTTTGCATATTCTTTCCGTGCATGTGTGGGTTTTCTCCAGGTACTCCAGTTTCCTCCCACAAATCAAAAACATGCATGTTAGTCTGATTGGTAACTCTAATTGTCCCTAGGTGAGGGTGAGAGAGTGAATACCGGTAGTTTATCTAATTTGTCTCTATATGTCCTTGTAATAAATAATAAATAAATAAATGTCCATTTTTGTCATCTGTATGTTTCCCATACAAGACGAAATTCGTCTCTGCATTTAACCCAACCTCCGCCAGGTGGTGCAGTGAGCAGCCATAGAAAGCGCCCGGGGAGCTGGGGAAATAGGTGTGCACTCATAGACACCCCAAGGTGTGTAGTGGCCGGGGTTCGAACCTGGGTCCTTCGGGTCCCAAGTCGGAAGCCCTGCCACTACACCATCTTGGCCCCTTGTGATGGACTGGAGACATGTCCAGGGTGTCCCCCTGCCTCTCGCACAGTAACTACTGGATATGGGCACCAGTGACCCCGCGACGCAAAGTTAGAAGCGGGTAAAAGGTAATGGATCGATCTCCAAAGTGAATGTTTTAAATCTTACTAATGACCAGCAAAGGGTGACTTTAAAAGAAGAAAAAAATATATATACAGTATACAGTACGTTATTCTGATGTGGTTTGTGTGTTTTTCAATGAGAATGACTCGGTGTTCGTTTTAGAGCTAGCTCCAGTATGCACTGAAACTATTTTGTCCTGCCTGCATGACATAAGACGGACATCTTTAATAAAGTGAGTGACGGATAATGTGAATGTGTAGCTTATTTAGTCCTGTCGTGATAAACAATAAATCATTTAATCACATGACAAATGAAAATGATCAACCTCATTTTTTATCGTTTCTTCGTCTCTTTCTTTCTTCTGAAGACACTGGATGACAAAAAACTCAGCTCCGGGCTCTTCACTGACCCTTTTCTTTATCTTTTCTCTTCAAAATCAATTTTAATCGTCCAAAATCTCGTTTTTGGATCGTTAAAAGCAGCTAAGCTGAGAAGCTAAGCTACAAGCTAAACTAACAGGCCGAGCTCTGCAAAAAAACTCCGTCTTGTCGAAGCTCCAAAATTCATGGTTGAACCCGTGCCTTCGTCTAAAAAAAATTTCTCTGCAAAAAGAAGCTGAGAACTTGTTTACTGATTTTTATTAAAATCTTTGTGTGAAAAATGCTACGCTAAAGAGCTCAACCACAGAACGTCCGCCATTTTGAGAACCGAAGCGAGACAGCCCATGTCACATCAAGGGACCTCCCTCCCATTTTTCTTAGAGACACGCTGCTCGCTCCCTCACTATCCATCCTTCAGTTCAAACAGTCTTATACTGCCATCCAATGGTCAAAAAAGGTACTACATTCAAACCAAATTAAAAAAAATTTCTCCTTAAATTTGACAATAATTACTAATTATTGTCAAATTTCAAACAATATTATAAGTCATTGCAATAATTTCTGAGACGATTAATCGCCCAGCAAAATTTGTTATTGTGACAGGCCTAATCTTATTTATGGGTCTTATTTAATACAGGAAACAGAAGCTGCAGAATGTGGAGCCAAAAGAAACCAAGTCCTCCCTCTGACCAGTGAGTCTAGAGTCTTTAACAGATGTATACATCAATAGTTCAAATATTCCTCTTGCTGAAAGTTTGTTTCTGTTTCCTCAGGGGTCAGGCTGTAGCTGTTATCATTTTTATTCTCGGTGTTGGAACCCTGCTTCCCTGGAACTTCTTCATTACAGCCTCAAAGGTTTTTATTCTCATTTTTATGCCTTATCAGTGTTGTCTTCATGCAAATCTGTTGAGCAATAAGAACTCTTTCTCTCCAAAGTATTTCAACGACCGCCTCAAAGAATCAAACGTCATCACTAACGGCACAGCAGGCGTTGCATTGACAGACTACAACTATGACAGCTGGATGGCTTTGCTCTCCCAGCTGCCCCTGCTGCTCTTCACTCTGCTCAACTCTTTCCTGTATCAGAGGTGAGAGCTGAAACGTGCCAGGAAAAAAGCTGAACTTCAAACCATGGCTCACTAAACGATGATGATGATGATGCTCTCTGCAGGGTGAACGAGCGTATCCGGGTGGCCTTCAGCATGATCATCATCTTACTCCTTTTTTCCCTCACTGCTGGGCTGGTCAAGGTCGAGATGCAGGCGGACACCTTCTTTTCAGTCACCATGGCAACCGTTTGGTTCATCAACAGTAAGTTCCCGTGTATCAAGCTTCTCAAATCCTTCTGACAAATTATGTTTCTTAGATTTGTTCATTTTTTACTTTTTTTTTTTTTTTTTTACAAAAAACACAGTAAAAAACAATCCCATAAATGATAACGTACAAAATATAAAAAAATGAAAGGTAGCAGAAAGAAGAAAAAATCTTATTATATCTGCCCCTTTTTTCAAACAATCAGTTCAAACAATACTGTAATAATCTTCCAGTAACAGAACAAAATGAATAACTCTTTCTAATTTTCTAACTAATACAATACACATTACGCTACTTCATATATACTTTTTTAACAATTTAGTTTTGATAATTTTCTTAAATGTACACATTAACTTCATTCTCCAAACCATTCCATAATCCAATTCTTTGGATTGAGGTGGACCGTCCCTTCAAACTAGTTCTGAATTGTGGTTTTACAAATATCTCTGTCCCCTTAAGATTATAACAACTTTGTCTTTTAACAAAATGCATTTGGATATTTAAAGGTAATGTGTTATTCTGAGCCCTATACTGTACATAACTGATAAAATATTATAGTCTACCAAATCATGGAACTTCAATAATTTCAGTAGATAAAATAAATAAGTTTGATGAGAATCTTCTATTTGTTGAAACGTGGACAAATGTAAACAGAGTCAGTTAATCCAGCTCACTGATGTCAGACTGCAGTCATCCAGGGTTTTACTGCCTCTGTACAGTATTTACATTTTCTGTTGACTTGATTTCATCCTGCCACATATCTTGCAGACTGCTAGCTTCATATTTCATTGTTTTCTCACAGAGCATTTAAATTGGCTACAAATATGCATATACCGTATTTTTCGCTGTATAAGTCGTGTTTTTTTTTTTTGCATAATTTACTTGCCCTGCGACTTATACGCCAAAGTGACGTACTTTATTGTTTTATTTTCCCATATTTATGAATCAATTTTTGAAAGACATATTCATTCTGACTGAAAATATTGAACACTACCACTATCAGCCGATAGATGGCACTTGAGCGGTATGGTATGCCGCTATATCATGTAATAATTAAAAGTGGCTATTATTGACACAATCGGCTTGCCATAGTTGCCACTATCGTCTGCCTGGAGCAACTGTCAAATCAGCTTCATTTCGCTGCACCGCTCCCGCAAAATGAAGCTGATTTGACCATTGAAGTGCATTTATTAAGTAAAGGTTCAATTCAGACACACCTTTGCTATAATTCAGAGTCAGAGAATCTTTATTGTCATTCGCACCACATGTGGTACATGTGATGGAACATCACAGGGTCCCAGTTACATCCAACAATAAAATGTAAAAGAAAAACATTAATAAGATCCAAGATATGAACTAAGAAAACAATCAACTAAAAATACACTAAGCATTAATAACATAGAAAACATTACTCCAAACAGCAGCACAAACATGAGTCTGTATGAGCGAATGAACACAGCAGCGTGAAACAGATTTTTGTCAGCAGCACATGAAACAGATCAGCAGCAACATGAAACAGATCAGCAGCAACATGAAACAGATCAGCAGCAACATGAAACAGATCAGCAGCAACATGAAACAGATCAGCAGCAACATGAAACAGATCAGCAGCAACATGAAACAGATCAGCAGCAACATGAAACAGATCAGCAGCAACATGAAACAGATCAGCAGCAACATGAAACAGATCAGCAGCAACATGAAACAGATCAGCAGCAACATGAAACAGATCAGCAGCAACATGAAACAGATCAGCAGCAACATGAAACAGATCAGCAGCAACATGAAACAGATCAGCAGCAACATGAAACAGATCAGCAGCAACATGAAACAGATCAGCAGCAACATGAAACAGATCAGCAGCAACATGAAACAGATCAGCAGCAACATGAAACAGATCAGCAGCAACATGAAACAGATCAGCAGCAACATGAAACAGATCAGCAGCAACATGAAACAGATCAGCAGCAACATGAAACAGATCAGCAGCAACATGAAACAGATCAGCAGCAACATGAAACAGATCAGCAGCAACATGAAACAGATCAGCAGCAACATGAAACAGATCAGCAGCAACATGAAACAGATCAGCAGCAACATGAAACAGATCAGCAGCAACATGAAACAGATCAGCAGCAACATGAAACAGATCAGCAGCAACATGAAACAGATCAGCAGCAACATGAAACAGATCAGCAGCAACATGAAACAGATCAGCAGCAACATGAAACAGATCAGCAGCAACATGAAACAGATCAGCAGCAACATGAAACAGATCAGCAGCAACATGAAACAGATCAGCAGCAACATGAAACAGATCAGCAGCAACATGAAACAGATCAGCAGCAACATGAAACAGATCAGCAGCAACATGAAACAGATCAGCAGCAACATGAAACAGATCAGCAGCAACATGAAACAGATCAGCAGCAACATGAAACAGATCAGCAGCAACATGAAACAGATCAGCAGCAACATGAAACAGATCAGCAGCAACATGAAACAGATCAGCAGCAACATGAAACAGATCAGCAGCAACATGAAACAGATCAGCAGCAACATGAAACAGATCAGCAGCAACATGAAACAGATCAGCAGCAACATGAAACAGATCAGCAGCAACATGAAACAGATCAGCAGCAACATGAAACAGATCAGCAGCAACATGAAACAGATCAGCAGCAACATGAAACAGATCAGCAGCAACATGAAACAGATCAGCAGCAACATGAAACAGATCAGCAGCAACATGAAACAGATCAGCAGCAACATGAAACAGATCAGCAGCAACATGAAACAGATCAGCAGCAACATGAAACAGATCAGCAGCAACATGAAACAGATCAGCAGCAACATGAAACAGATCAGCAGCAACATGAAACAGATCAGCAGCAACATGATGTGATTTTTCACAGTGATTATTCTGGTTATTTA
>JBBPBX010008907.1:42760-56311 GCA_038048925.1 Garcialebias charrua
AACAGATCAGCAGCAACATGAAACAGATCAGCAGCAACATGAAACAGATCAGCAGCAACATGAAACAGATCAGCAGCAACATGAAACAGATCAGCAGCAACATGAAACAGATCAGCAGCAACATGAAACAGATCAGCAGCAACATGAAACAGATCAGCAGCAACATGAAACAGATCAGCAGCAACATGAAACAGATCAGCAGCAACATGAAACAGATCAGCAGCAACATGAAACAGATCAGCAGCAACATGAAACAGATCAGCAGCAACATGATGTGATTTTTCACAGTGATTATTCTGGTTATTTATTCATGAGTCTAACAGCCTCAGGGTAGAAGCTGTTCCTCAGTCTAGTGGTTCTACACCTAATGCTCCTCAACCTCCTTCCTGAGTGGAGTTGGGCAAAAAGTGTGTGTGCCGGGTGAGTGAGGTCCTTCATGATGCAGATAATTCTGAGCAAACAAATAATGGTTTTTAGGTGCTTATCTTGTTAAATTTCAAAGAAATATGCAGCGAGTAGGAGTGTAACGGTACACGTGGGTGTACCGAACCGTTTCGGTACGGCACGTTTGGTTCGGTCCACCTGCGTACCGTTTCGGTTATTTTTTCACTCATTAAATGTTAATTAACAGGAGAACATATGCGCCGCGGAACTAAAATTCCTAGGCGTGTTTCAGCACGGCGCTATTATCTTGCAGCACGCGTAGCATTTAGCAGCCTAGCATCTCGTTGTAGTCTCCTGTTTGGGAACATTATGTGTTTCTTGTTAAAAGACGTGAACAAATCCAAAGCTGTGTGGACGTTGTTTCACGGAGATTGGATCTGCAGCAGCAACACGTCCAACTTGTTAACACACTTGAAACGACGTCATCACAACGTGAACATCTCTTCTACAAGCAAGAAAAGCAGCTTTTTTTTTTTTTTTTAAGGTTAAGGTTTTAAGGTTTAACAACACAACAAAACAAGTACAAACAAGTATGGCAATTTACAGTAGTTTGAATATACATAGAAGGCATATTAGAGGCAGACTTAAAAAAAAGAGAACATAAGGGCAGATTAATATAAAATGAAAATAAATAAAATAATATATATACTAATAAATACAAGAGGATAATGATTTAGAATCAACATGTATTGGTGGGCAGTTCTGTCAATATTTCAGTTAGGTATTCATATGTTTCAATGCATTTCAGAGATTTTAAATATAACTGGAATTCAGATAAAAATATGTTAAAGATTGGGGATGATTTTAGCACTCTTTGTTTATGAATAAAGAATTTCGCCAAACAGAATATCACATTACAAGAGAGTTCCATTTTTTTGTTTTTCAGTAAAACTCCAAATGTTATCATATCTCTAGAAATAGATTCAGGAAGTATAATTTTGGGTTTGATCCATCTTTCTAAGCAATTCCAAAAGATTTTGGTTTGATTGCATTCATAAAAAATATGGTCTGTTGTTTCTATATCTTTTTCACAGAATGAACATTTATTATCATCAATGTTAAAACGATTTCTTAGTAGCTCTTTGGAGGGGTAAATTGCATTTAAAATTTTAAAATGTGTTTCTTTAGCTTTCGGTTGTATGGGAAGTGTTAAATATAAAGTTCTCAACCTCTCAATAGATTTTCTTTCAAATTTGCAGAGTATGTTATTTTTATTTATTTTCCCAGGGAACAGAGATTCATTTAGACAGTTCCTAATTGTGCAGTTATTGATTTTTTTGTCAGTAAATAATACTCCATTAATAAATAGAGTGGGTAATTGTGGGGTTATAGGATGATATTCCATTATATTTTGAGTCTGATTAATAAATTGTTTTGGTAATGTTTAAATTGTCTGGTGAATTCAGGTTTTGGGGGAAGGAATTTATGTTTGGCGCAGAATTGTTCATAATTTAGCATACGACCATTAGCATCCATTAAGTGTACAATAGACCAAATGTTCTTCTCCATCCATTCTTTGTAAAATAATGACTTGTTGCGGTATAGTATGAATCTATTATTCCATATAATAGTGGAGTGTGGTGAGTAATTGTGTACATAGAGCATTTTCCAGTATAATAACACTTGTTTATGGAACTCTGATAGTTTAATGGGTAGTTTATGAATATTGAAATCAGCTATAAGTAGCAGTTTTAGACCACCTATCTTGTTAAATATGTAATTGGGGACACAATACCAGAATAATTCAGAATTTTTAATCCAGGATTTCAACCAATTGATCTTAAGGGTTCCATTAAGGCACTCAAAGTCAATTACTTTCAGACCACCATCTTTAATTTCTTTTACCATGTGACCTTTTCTAAGGTAGTGTGGTCTGTTTCTCCAGATAAAGTTCATGTTCATTTGATTGATGGTTTTGATTAGGCTATTTGGGACAGCAGTGCTACAAGTTGAATATATTAATCTTGACAAGCTTTCCATTTTGGATAGGTGAATTCGTCCTAAAATAGAAAGGTCACGTTGGAGCCATAAATTGAGTTTGAATTTACATTCTTTAATTTTTTTTTCAATGGTTAATGTTGATTCTTGGTTTTTAGTTATAATAGTTCCTAGATATTTGATTTCAGATTTGACTGGAATGCCAGAGATTTCCTTTAGGGATGTGTCATGAATAGCTAAAAGTTCACATTTTTTTAAATTTAGCGTTAGCCCTGAGGCCTCTGAGAATAATTTGATTTTTTCGATTACAATTGGAACCTGTTCATGATTTTTTAAGAAAACAGTAGTGTCATCTGCTAACTGGCTAATAATTAATTCTGTACCAAAAACGTTTAATTTCTTAATGTTTGTGGAGTGTTTTAGATATATTGCTAACATTTCTGCAACTAAGATAAAAAGATACGGGGAGATAGGACACCCTTGAGGGATTCCTACATTAATGTTAAATCTTGCTGTGGTGCCTTTAGATAGTATTACACAACTATTAATGTTTTGATATAGACCTCTTATTAAGTTTATAAATTTATCTCCAAATCCAAAATTTTCGAGAACTGAAAATAAAAATTGATGTTCTACAGAGTCGAAGGCTTTATAAAAGTCAAGGAAAAGAATAAAGCCATCATCATTGATCATGTCCCTATATTCAATTAAGTCCTTTACTAGTCTAATATTGTTATGGATTGATCTTCCTTTTAAAAAGCCAGATTGTGATTCTGCAACAATATTTGTGATCCCAGTTTGAAGACGCATGGTGAATATGTAAGTTAGTAGTTTATAATCTGAGTTTCTGAGTGTAATAGGTCTTCTATTTTCAATAATTCTTGGGTCCTTATCTTGTTTTGGGATAGATATAATAACTCCTTGTCTCATTGTCGTAGGTAGAATATCATTTTTAAAAATTTCTGTAAACACTTGATGTAGTAGTATTTTTATGTCTTCCCAAAAATGTTTATAAAAGTTTCCAGTAAGACCGTCTGGACCAGGTGCTTTGTTCAATGATAAGCGATTAACAGCCTTATCAAGTTCTCCTATTGTAATATTGTCATCACAGGTTTGTTTGTAATTATCTTCTATTTTAGGAATAAATGTTTTAATTTGATTAAGGAAGGTGGAAGATTTTTGTGCAGAAAATTTGGAAGTATATAGGTTGTTATAGAATTTAAAGATCTCCGTTGATATTAATTTTTCATTGTTGGTTTCTATATCATTTATTATTAAAGATTTGATAGAGTTGTGTTGTTGCCTTCTTTTTTCCAAGTTACAGAAGTAGGCAGTGTTTTTTTCTCCCTCCTCAATCCATCTCGCTCTTGATCTAATAAACGCTCCTTGGGTCCTTTGGATATACATTTCATCTAGTTTAGATTGGAGGTTTAGCATTTGTTGTTTGTCTTCTACTGAGGGATTAATCTTATTACAATATATATTTAGTTGTTGTATAATATCAAGTTCTTTTTCTTGGAGTTCTTTTTTAATTTGTTTGCTGAATGAGATGGAGAATTGTCTAATCTTGTATTTTAGGAATTCCCATTTCTGGACTGGGCTTTTTAGTTCTACAGAGTTGTTTATGTTCAGGATTAATTCCTTGATTTTTTGGCAATAGGTGTCACTTTTAAGAAGGTTGGAGTTAAATTTCCAATATTTACTTGTACCTGGTTTCCAGTTTTGGGGTTTAACTTGTAAGGAAATGAGACTGTGGTCAGTTAAAGGTGCAGCAGAGATATCAGAATTGATTTCATTGGTCAATAAGTCATTTGCTACAAGCCAGTGATCAATTCTTGATTTGCTAATTGAGCCAAACCAAGAGAATTTTATACTATTGGGATTAAGATGACGCCACACATCAACTAGATTTTGTTCATTGCAAAAGTTATTAAATATTTTGTTTGGGTAACTTGAGTTATGTTTAGAAGGCCACTTATCATAAAATTCATCTTGAACTAGGTTGATATCCCCTCCAAAAAAATATGTTCCCTGACCGGGAATCAAACCCGGGCCGCGGCGGTGAGAGCGCCGAATCCTAACCACTAGACCACCAGGGAGCATTCAACCTTAAACATGCATGTTTTTGGACTGTGGGAGGAAACCGGAGTACCCGGAGAAAACCCATGCACGGAGAGAACATGCAAACTCCACCCAGAAAGGCCCCCGGACAGGAGACACTCGCGCTGTAAACACAATAGTTGAAGTCGGAGCTCCAGTTTTATTTCTGATTGTGACCATGATGTCTGGAAAACAAACCTCTGTAAAGAAGACAGAAGCTGCAAGAGAGTATGTGGACCGGCTTCAGCCTGCAGCAAAGGAACGTCATTTGGATAAAATACAATAATTGGCAGCTAGGACCCATACCGGTGTCATGTCTGAAGATGAGAAGACCTTACCAGCTGTGACCTACGCAGACATTGTGAATTATTTGGTGTTTGTTTATTTAATTTAATTTTTAATTTGTGTGTGTACATATAAATATATTTTGGGTGTGTTTTTAAACACACACTAGCTATTCTTATTGTAAATGTATGTGACTCATCACATCAGTCTGAGGATTGAAGCAAATTTTGTCAAAATGATCTTAGATCCCTGTTTTTTAAGCTACATTTGATCCCTGGATCAACCAGATCTGAGCGGTTCCAGAGAGCAATGCCTTGATTTTCCTTCTTAATCCAGACTAAATGTGTAAATGTGTGTTTCAGTTCATCTTATAGAAGCTCTGTGCAGAACTACCTCAATACATATTTTTTAAATAAACATGTGAAGTACAATGATGGCTGACAGTGTTTTTCAAAATTTCAACTCTTGTACAGTGTTTCAGCACAAATTATATAAATAACAGCTTACACTCTATAAATCTAATTACTGTACAGTAAGAACTTTGAGGTGCATTCTGCAGACATTTCTCTTTTAAGATAATAGTATGAATGGTTGTCTTTATATAGAGCTTTTTTACCTTACAACTACTTTGAGTTTGGCAGAATATTTTCTAGTCAATTCAAAAAGTGCACAAACAAAATGGTTAATGATGCATAATGTCATTTATTCAGTTTAAAAGAGAGGTTTTCTAAATCGAGGAAATTGAGCTATACAGTATCAGCACCACTATGTGAAACATATGTTGTAATATGTAAATTGTCTTGTTTGCTCATGTCAGTGTGATATCCATTACAGAAAAAGCATAATCAAAATTACATTCCTGGACGCCTCCCTGGTGAGGTGTTCCGGGCATCTCCCACCGGGAGGAGACCCAGAGGAAGACCCAGGACAAGCTGGAGGGACTATGTTTCTCGGCTGGCCTGGGAACGCCTTGGGATTCCCCCAGAGGAGCTGCTCCAAGTGGCTGGGGAGAGGGAAGTCTGGGCCTCCCTACTTAGGCTGCTACCCCCCGCGACCCGACCCCGGATAAGCGGAAGAAGATGGATGGATGGATGGATGGAAAATTGCATTCATCAAATCAATACATAAACAGTAATGATATAGTAATTCATGCTCAAATAAAGAGTGCAGTGAATGAAAAATCATGTCTGCCCCATATTTGCAAAAACAACTTCAAAGTAAAGGTGGAACAATGTAAAATAAAAATAAAAAAGGTTCACATCAGCTATCACTCTTCTATCCACTTGTTCTTTTTACAATTCATGCAGCTACTCATAACCCACCAAAGGTGGTGACAATTAACCAAGGCACAGCACACAAAGCCAATCATATCGATTAATGCAACTTTTTCTGGATCTCTACATGTTAGAAAATCGATAGTAGAGCCATTCAAGATTGTGTATTTTTGTCTTACACAGCCTTAGACACGTTCAACATGGATTCAAACTTGTGCTATTTGCCATGTTTTTTTTTAGTTCTTTTCTGTCGTCGGTTGAAACGTTCAGCTGCCAGATGTCCCACCATCAGCACCAATTTCTCTGCAGCACACATCTTCAGTGAAGGCACCCAGCCTGAATCATCCTTGCTGTACAATGGAGCATGTTTGCCTAAGAAAAGAAAAAAAAACATAAAAATTACTTAAATTAAGTTGTAAATAATTGGTGTGTTACTGTTCAAGTAATTTAGATGATGCTGGCACAAAGAAGGAACAAGATCAAAGTAAACACTTGTTTCTATCAGTCCGTTCAGAGGTCTGCTGACAGAACTAGAGTTATAAATAGTAAATAAAAAAACGTATCACTGGACAGACTGACCAGATTGCAATTATTAACCAGTTTCAAAATGTGATACATTTGCCATTCAGCATGTCCAAAAAGAAAATAACTAAGAAAATTACATTACGAGAGTTCGTAAATTTGAACATATTACACCCATTCTCCATAACCTTCATTGGCTTCCTGTCACCTACAGAATTCAGTACAAAACTGCTCTCATTACACATCAATGCTTACACGGAACTTCACCAGATTATCTGAAGGATATTCTTATTCCATACTCATCCACCCGCTCGCTGCGGTCACAGAACAGCAATCTCCTTCACATTCCGAGAACCAAATTAAGGACCATGGGAGACCGGGCTTTCAGTGTGGCTGCCCCCCGCCTGTGGAACTCTCTTCCTGACTGTCTAAGAGCCCCACAGTCTGTGGTTGACTTTAAGAGCGACTTGAAGACCTTTCTTTTCGACCAAGCATACTCTACCTCCTCATGATTCTACTTTTGATCTTAGCTGATATTGTTATTGATTTTAATTGTTTTATTTGTTTTATTGACATTTAATTCTGTTGCTCCTTGTAGCACTTTGAGATTTTCATTAATGAAAAGTGCGTTATAAATTGAATTCATTATTATTATTATTATTAAAATAAAACAACATGTAGTAAGGCTTTTCACATTCAGTATCTTTTCATTTCTACAAGACTTTTCATTGTTATTTATTTATTTATGTTATTTATACAGACAGTCTCTTTGAGTCTTGAGGACTCATTTGAAAGATAGACCTGGTTGGGAGCAGATGATGGGGTTAAGGGCCTTGCTCATGGACCCAGAGTGGGATAAATGTGGGTGGAAGCAAATGTGGTTGTTTGACCTTTTCCATCCACATTTTGATGTTGTCGGGGAGTCAAACTGGCGACCTTCCAATCATAGGCCCACCTTCTCTAACCTCTTCCCCACCACTCCTAGGTGACACCTGTCATACAGCTACTGTTGTATAATGTCCGCTGATTGGTTCTATAATGTTTTCCAGTTCAGAAGTCTTTCATAAAAAGAAGGAAAAAAATCAATTCTTTTGCTCCACTGCATTCTTTCTAGGAAACATTCATGATGTAAGTTGTTAACTGATCTTGATCTCAATTATTGAGATCGACTATCTTTTGTCTCTGTCTATAACCTGCCAACACTCACAATCAAGAATAAAAGGCCTCAAGAAAAATAATTAAACTATCTGAAAGAACAAGCTATCACAGGGACTGAAGCCATGCAAGTCATACATTTTTATTTTACTCACATTTTCCATGGGTCACAGAGAGGTGCTGCATGTCCAGTAGTTGCTATGCCAAAGCAAAGCTGGTCAACTCAGTGAAGCACGCAGAGATAGACGATCTGACAGAGAACTAAATAAAACAAGAATGTCTGTACTGGGAAACTTAATTACATAATAACGTAATAATTATTACTAATGGCATACAGGTGAGAGGTGAAAAGCTTGAACAAGGTAAACTGAGGACATCTGGTGGTCACACATCTACTGTATTATCATGCAGTGACTGAATAATCAAAATACTGTAACAAAAAAAGGACATGTCACAATAATGAAACATTAGGGGAAAAAAAGTGAATAAAAAGATCCAGAGTAAATCCAAAAAAGTGACACACTTAAAAGATTATGAAAGTGTGTTTGCAAAATTTGAGTATTACATGCTTATTAAAGTAACTTGTGGGAATATATTCTAAATATTTGTTGTCCTTGAAGGAAGTCCAAGTTCAGTACATTAAATAAGTAACATTAAGTATAAAAAATACAAATAAAACTAAAGCGGAAGTTCAGATTAGCAACTTTCATAGCGTTCAGACTCTACTAAAAAAAGATAAATACAAAAAGGTAAATCTGCTCATGAAATTACACAAAAAAATCTTTATATATTTTATCAGTTTAACTCCATGTTTAAATCAGTAATAGCTGCAGTGATGGCAAATTTCTAGAAATACCTCTTGGTGAACAGTAGCAGTGATACCTCAGAGAAAATAGTGATTTTCCTCCTTATGCTGATACAATGGTCCCCACTTAATCTTTGACCCTTCCACTCAGCTGATCTCTGGCATTAACAGTTTCCTTCTTATGCACTGTCCATCCTTTTCATCTATTCATCTGCTTACTTTAACTGTTAGACAGAGATAAGAGTTGTCTCTTGCCCATGCTTCCTACAAGACAGACAGGTTGACAACCCATCTCTGAGGTCAGGCAGGCTAATTAGTTTGCGAACATTGTAGCTTGAGTCTTAAAACAAATCTAAAAAATTAAAATCTCTCTCTGCCGTTGAAGTAGTAAATGGAGGCAGATGCACTGGCCAAGCAATAAATGAAGCACTTGCAAAGCAGTCTGTGACTCACATATGTCACAAGTTCTTCAGTCTTTGTTTTACTCATTCGCTAGTTTTTTAAAGTCCCAACGTGACTAAATCTAGCATTAAAATGATGCAGCTTTCTGATGATTTTATGCCCATCTAAGTTTATAGTTTGACATTACCTTCCGGATATAGAAAGACTTGTATTTAAGGGTTTATTCAGATTTCATATATTTTCCTTATATTATTGATTTAAAAAATATTGGTATTTTGTTCCATTGTATATGTCATGCTCTTAGTGTGACAGTTTTTCTTGATTGCAAATGCCGGGTACTTTAGAATGGTTTGTCTTCAGCTTTTTACCACAGAGGGCCAGGATAGTAACATTCTTTGATGTTTAAAGCTGCTATATGTAACTTTTGTAACAATATATTTTTAACATATTTCTTCACTCTGTCACTAGATTGATGTTAGAGAGGTAATCTCTGAAAAAAACTAAAAAAAATATTGTCCCCTTGCTTCTCCAGGTGGTAAATAAGCATTTCTAAAAAGAAAAAGTGACCCGCCATTTTCCAGCCAATAAAAACAAAGTTTGTAACCAGCCAATAAAAACCGAGCTTGAATTTGAATCAGCCAATAAAAACAGAGCTTGAATTCAAATTTCAACAGACCACAAGGGGGCAGAGCCATATATGGCTCTGAGGGGGAGGGATCAGAATGCTTTGCTTGTTGAAATTTTTTCTAAGTGCTGCTGTTCTACAGAAACTGCAGACTGAACCTTTAATGTCAGCAACTGAAAGTTAAATCAAAAGGTGAAAGTGGTGAGGGAAAGGGATCGTCAACTTCGACAAAAAAACAATCTCAAACTCAATGTTATTTTTTTTTAAATATGCATGTAATTGTCTAAATTTGGTCCTGGCAGGGGACAAAAAAGATATTGAACATTTTAGTTTGCGGCTATATGTGTATTCTTCTTTCTGGTTCACCCTCTTCAGAGGTGGCCACAGTGAAGCATCCTCCATTTCACTCTCTCCTTTGCATCCTCTGTCCTCAGTCCAACTACATCCATATCCTATCTAACCACATCCAAATATCTTCTCGTTGGCCTTCCTCTTTGTCTTTTTCCTGGCATTTGCAATTCTAACATCTTTCTACCAATATACCCAGTGTCCCTCCTCTGGACATGTCCAAACCATCTCCGTCTGGCCTCTCTAACTTTCCCGGTCCTTCAACCTGTGCTGTACCTCTGATGATCTCATTCCTAATCTTATCCATTCTTGTCACACCTACGGAGAACCTCATCATCTTTGCCACTGCCAGTTCTTTCTCCTGTCTTTTTGTCAATGCGACTGTCTCCAGAACATACAACGTATCATGCCTAACTTGTAAACCTTTATTTTGACATTTGCTGCCACTCTATGGTCACAAATCACTCCTGAAACTTTTCTCCATCCACTCCATCCGGTCTGGACTGTCTTTTTCCCCTTTTTCCTGGATAGTTGGCCCCAGGTACTTGAAGTCCTGCACCTTTGTGACCTCTGTTCCTTGTAGTGTCATTTTTCCACATGACTCCCTCTCATTCACACACGTGTATTACCATATTTTTGGACTAGAAGGCACACTGGATTATAATAAACAATCGGGTGAAGGTCGGGTCAAAAGAAGTCAGTTCCTTGCTTGAACTTTCTTGTGTTCTCAAATATTTTGATGATCACTAGTGAGTCCTAGCATAGTCCAAAAACAGTGGCGGCTCCAGAGATATTTTTCTGCAGGTGCTAAGTGGGGGCTAAACATTTTTCTGAGGATGCTATGAAGGATCATTTGTTCTTTCAGTTCTCAAGGTCAATGTGTGTCATTCACATCACATGTGGTACATAAGGTGGAACGAAACTATGGACAGGGTCCCAGTTACATCCAACAAAAATACAAATTGTAAAGAAAAACAGTAAAAAAGATCCGAGACATGAAATAAGAAATACACTAAACTAAAAATACACTAAGCACTACTAGTACGAAACAATGCGCCAAACAATAGCAGCACGAACATGAGTCTGTGTGAGCAGATGAGGACGAGTGAACACAGCAACATGAAATAGATCAGCAGCATGAGATCAGCAGCACATAACCAAATGGTATTACAGTGATTTGTTTTCACAGTGATAATTCAGACTAGGGGTTCATGAGTCTAACAACCTCGGGGTAGAAGCTTGTAGCCATAACGAAGGGTGAGATGGAGGAAGAAGGATGACACCTTTTCCATCTCAGCCCCACTACATTTGTTTTATTTATTTTTCATTCATTAAAGTTTGGCACCCACTGGTCAGTTTACTGACCAACAACAACTTAATCAATATATTCTACAAAGTACTTCAGTGACTGATTCTGATTAGTAAAGGCTGAATATGTTATTCTATACCAGAACAAATGAATAATCAACTGAATAAAGATGTCTTTTAAGTTTTATTACAAAAATAAACTAAAAATAAACAAAAATAATAAACTAGCAATAATAATAAATCAGTTGAGGCTTAATTCTCTTGTCTAAGGCCAAATTAACTCTTTGAGCAGGAATTATTTTAGTTTTATACGCACATGAATTTAGGTGCAGTGAGGCTATTTTAATAAAGTTTATTTTGGATTTTGGTTAAAAGTAGTTTTTTAATGTGACCAGATAAGTCATTTATTATCACTGCAAGCCAGGAAATGATTTATCAAGTTGCATTAACTAAAAATGGCATAACCAGAGGCATCCTGTCACCAGTTTCTGCTCCTTACTGGGTCAGTGTTGAGAGCATCACTCATCTTTGTGGGCTTCAGCTGGTGGATCAGATTTTTGTTTTTTTACTCGATATGATCACTGATTATTTATTTATTAGTTGTGTTTTGCGAGGAAAATATCATGTTAAAGAATATTAACTCAGATGAAAAAGAAAATAATCTGATATTGTCTTGGGGGTGCTAATGGGGTGCTGTGACTTTTCCAGGGGGGGCTATAGCACACCCTAGCTCCCCCCTGGAGCCGCCTCTGTCAAAAAATATGGTATGTCTTACTATGGCTGACTTCCATTCATTTTCTTTCCAGTGCATACCAGTTCTCTTCCACATATAACCTCCATTGGCTTCCTGTCACCTACAGAATTCAATACAAAACTGCTCTCATTACACACCAATGCTTACATGGAACTTCACCTGACTATCTAAAGGACATTCTTGCACCATATTCATCCACCCGGTCTCTACGATCACAGAACAGTAATCTACTTCACATTCCACGAACCAAATTAAGGACCATGGGAGACAGGGCATTCTGTGTGGCTGCCCCCCGCCTATGGAACTCCCTCCCTGACTACCTGAGAGCTCCACAGTCACTGGTTGACTTTAAAAGCGGTTTAAAGACTTTTCTTTTTAAGCAAGCCTATTCTGCCTCCACATGATTTTATCTTTGATCTTGGTTGATAGTATTATTGATTTTACTTGATTTTATCACTTGTATTTATTTTTTAAGCAGGCCTATTCTGCCTCCACATGATTCTGTCTTTAATCTTAGTTGATATCATTATTGATTTTATTTGATTTTATCACTTGTTTTATTGTTGTAGCACTTTGAGATTTTTATTAATGAAAAGTGCGGTATAAATTGAATTTATTATTATTATTACCCCACATCCACCTTGAAGCTATCTGTCACTCCTACAGCACATCTGTCCTGTACCAGTCGAACATACTTCTCCGCACCTCCAGATTTCCTCATGCAATACACCTCCTCTCTTGGCACCCAGTCAGATGCTTTTCCTAAATCCACAAATATACAACATTCTTCCTGACCATCTACTTCTCCAACAGCATCCTCAAAGCAAAGATGGCGTCTGTGGTGCTTTCCCCTGAAACAAAACCATACGGCTTTGTGGCATTGTGCTCCCTAGTGGCTGATTTGTCAATGCAGAAATCAATAATGTATGTAATGTCATAGGAAATGCTTGAATGAGCCATCTTTCTACAGGAGTGTTGACTCAGCTGCAAAACCTTCTCCAAGATAATACAAAAGTACTTTATTTTGTTTTAAAACATAGTTGTGAAGCTGAGCACTTTAATTTACCTAACAGAACCCATAAAATACATATAATTATTTTATTTATTTAAGTAGTTAGTTTCTCACACATTTATTAAATCCTATTGGGAAAAACATTTTATAATAACACTGAACAAATTTATGGGTTTTTCAGGTCAATGTTACCCAGACCCAACAACAGTACTTTTGCATGAGTGTCTCTCATTAAAGCAGAAAATCATAAATTAAAGTGACAAACCACTTCAGCTGCTCACCTACATAATGCTAAAAATAAAATATGTTAATAAATAAAATTTAATGAAAATCCTCCTGTAATTTTAATCAGCAGAATAATGGAAAAGAGCAGACGCTGTTTTCAGACGAGTGACCAGCGAGTTAATAAAACCTAATTTCCACTGCAAATTCTTCTGATATTCACTTTGCATAAAATCCTATTGTCGTCAACTGGATGTCATCTCATACCTGCCAATGACAACTATCAGTTGTACAAATGCAACAAAATAAGGTTTGACTGTTAAACTTAAAGCTGGTACATTTTGTTATATATATATA
>JBBPBX010008908.1:0-23445 GCA_038048925.1 Garcialebias charrua
TTTGTTTACGTTTGTATTTTGAATTATTTGTGATGGACTGGAGACATGTCCAGGGTGTCCCCTGCCTCTCGCACAGTGACTGCTGGATATAGGCACCAGTGACCTCCGGGACCCGATTAAAGCTGCTGCATTCTATTCATATACCCATCTGCTCACAATTCAGGCTGCTGTATTTATACTGTATTATTTGACATTATTAATGTTTGCTACTAGCATACATTATTGTTTTAAATAAATGTTTCATTTGTTTACATTATTGTTTAAAAAAATTCATGATTTCAATTGAAAATTGTTTCAGAATCGAAAATCGTTTCAGAATCAAAAATCGTTTTAGAATCGAAAATCGATTTTTAATTGAATCGGTGCATCAAAAATCGGAATCGAATAGATTCTCCAGACACTGAGAGATTCGCAAATAATACCCATTTCTCCCATTTTTCTTCCATTTGTGTTTGTTCTAGTCTCAGGCGATATGTCAATTTTTCCATTTTATAGATTTCTTCTATTATCCCAATCCATTCATCGTGACATGGGGGGTCCATCTTTCCCCATTTCCTCATAATCGCTTTCTTACTAGCTACAGTATTAACATTATCTTGATCAGATATCTATCCCTTGCCCTTACTTTTTCCATAATATTGTTGAAATTGCAAAGGTATAGTACCGTGCTGCAATAGGAATATCATATCCCAGTGTCTTCTTTATTGTTTCGTGCAGGGTTTTCCAAAATTGAAGTATTTTAGGGCAGTTCCAAAATATGTGAGTGGTCTGCGTCCACAGTTCCACAATTCCTCCAGCATGTCAAGTCTGTGCCGTTATATCTATTTTTGACCTTAAGTGTGGTAAAAAATTGTATCAGATTTTTCCAGATGAACTCCCTCCTTGTCCGTGAATTGGTGGATGTCTGGTGTGTTTTCCACACATCTTGCCAATCCTCATCTATAATTGTCACAATAAGCTCTGATTCCCATTTCTATTTTATATATTTAGTTGAGTGTTTACTCATCATTAGTTTTTGATATAAAGTAGATATGATTTTAATTTTTGTACCAGTGAATGAATGTATTACAGTTTGAATCACACCGTTCACTTCCACAGAGTGATCCCACGTAATTCCTGTTTTATAGTAGTCTCTCAGTTGTAGGTATCTGTAAAATTTGTTTTTCTAAATTATACATGTCTTTCATGGAAACTATATTTGGTTTTTGGTATACAGTATTTGGTTTAAAAAAGTTTTAATTAAATAAAACATGCATGTCTGTTATTCAGTTAAAGTTGAACGGTGACGTTTTAAAATTCAACTATTTAAAGTGTTAATAATTAATAAAACAACCAAATTGGCTGCCACTGATACAAATAATTTCTTTATTCTAATGTTCCAAATTACATGATATGGGAGGCAAATTTTCACAACTTCAAAATAAAATTATGCGATTCACATTTTTGGTACTTTTTCTGATATTTTTATCAATTTTATCGGTACATCTGAAGTTGTGCATTTAAAGCAAGCTTTTTAAAATGTTGAACTGAACTGAGAAGTTTTTTTACCTTCAAACTATCTTTCTACAATGCCACACTATAAATTAAAAATGACAATTAACTAAATTGATAATGAGGACGAGGGCTTTCCTTGATAAACTTAAGTTACAAGCAGGACAATAACTGGGCATTTTTAAGCTCTATTTTTCCTCATTGTCTGCAGCTCAGCTTTTTAAATTTATTATTAATTATAGGGAAAAAAAAAACAAAAAAAAACTGTTTTTTATATTTAGAAATGAAAGCATACTGTAAAATAAAAACTATTTGTGAAAGAGGAGGACTGTGCCTGTGAGATAATGGAAAAACAAAACTTTATGCCATTTAAAGGTCGACGAACATGAGCAAAAGAAACTTATTGCGCTGTTATCCTTGGTGGAAAGCACTCTGAGTGTCCTTCAGGCAGAATATTCAGTGCTTTTTGTTTAGTCTTCCCCTCTCTGTCAGCTAGATTTAGGTTATTGTGTTTTGTCTTTAAATTTAATATATAAACAGCATGTCAGGTCCTGCAAGTTTTATTTTCAAAAACGTTCAAATTGGACATCAATAATCTTCCTAAACCATATTGGGGATTGCTTTCCATCAGCAAAGTAAATCTGTTTTCCTGTTATTCATTCTCACATGACAGTGACACATGAAACAAATGCTCTTTACAAATGATTAAAACGTAACGCCTACTTTATAAAAGCAAACACTCAAAGCCTATAAAAGTTAGCCAGACATATAGCACTCATGCTACACATTAATAATGCAAAATGGATCATTAATACAGAAGAACATATTCCAGAAAGCATTCACAGTGTCAAGCTTGGCAGGAGGCATACAGCAGCAGCAGTCTAGCAACCTACTTATCAGTGAGCAATGTTTGGCACTGGACCAGCAAACGCCGCACATCAGGCTCACATGAATGATACTTTGGGAGATTATCTTTGTTGCTTTCATCATTCGGCGCAAATTCAATAAAATGTGTTTTTTGTCTCCAGCCCTCAATGCATCTTGTTTGTAATGATAAACATTCAGGAGCAAAAAGAATGTGTATATGCTAATGAGGCTTCCTTAAACACAAGAGATGGAGATAGATAAGGCGTGTATAGAGATTACATAACTCATCATATTATGCCTAAGGGCAGCAGGAGGTTGTATGTTTCTTGTTCATTTTAATTTAGCAATTTCTAAGAAAGGCTGGGTTATTAATGTGCCTGGAGGAGGCAGATGGTCTGGATGAAATAAACTAAATTGGAAGAAATAACTTGCATTCTGTAAAAAAATATTTTCAGCAATTGTTACCAGACAGTTCAAAGCCAGTGGTGCTGTTAGGCAGAGCCTAACTAATGAAAACAACTCACCAGTTCAGCATCGATTTCGTTCAGCAGGAGAGGCGCATGTCTCAGCCTGCAGAGACAAAAAAGGACAGACTGTAAGAAAAAAAAGGCAGAGAGAATTTCATAAATCACAAAGGCTTGAATATGGACTTATTTGGCTGAGTTCTTCAAACCTAAGAGAGATGTGCACATACCGTATCCCACTACTCCCCTCTCCCAAACACAATACAAATGGAGACAACATGCCAAGCAGCATGATGCAACACGTTTTCAACATACAGTAATATGTCAGTCGGTGTGCTAGGATGCTCGTCTGATGGCCTTTGAATCCATCTGCCTCCTGGAGCGTTCACACTCAGATCTTTTGGAGAGGCGTTCAAACATCCATAAGGATGGCTGGCAACTTTGCAGACTTCTGCTGAGGAGAAACTACACTGAAGATGCTCCATGCTGGATTTCTGCCAAGATACAATACTGTATGTTGATATTTCCAACTCACTATGGATGATTGCCAGTATTGACACTAATACATGGACACTTTTCCCACACACTTCTGTCTGAGTCCCTTCTGGACTGTAATGTAATACTATACCTACTCTTACCACAAAACAATTTCATGCTTACAACTACATCTGCTTTTCATAAATCCTTTAAAAAAAATGAAATCTAGGAGTGCAGCACATTACTGTACTTTTTTTTGTTTTGTTTATTACAAGTCAAGCCTTTTGAATCTAACACACCAATATACATCCTGAAAACCTGGCAGCTTTATTAAATAAATTTTTAAAAACTAACACAAATGAAGAAAATTCTACTGATCTGGACATAAAAGAACAAGTGCAAAGTATTTTTTTTAAAAAACAAGAGACGAAGAATGATGGAGCACACCAACCTCCTAAACGCAAGGAATTTTAATTTAAGTCCAACTAACTGAAAGTAAAATCAATATAAAGTTGGCAAGTTTGTCACTGTGGGAAACAGAATAACAAGATTCTTACCAAAAAAGAAATAAAAAAACATAAAGTCATCACTAAGTAACACATGCCTACATGCTTTTCATATTGCAACTACTTTAAAATCTTCCAGCACAACACATACAAGACAAGAAAAATATTAATTCTGCCCTTGCCTGTGTGTATTACTTTCCTGTTATGTTGGAAAAATATCTGATGAACAACTGGATGGATTTTTACTGGGGGGAAAAATCATAGATAATACATCTTCAACTACCCTGATGCATGCTCAATAATCCAGGTAGAAAAATCTAAAAACACTAAGTCTGGTCCTCTGGACATTCAAAAAAAAAACTGTTAATAATTATAAAGTCAACACAATTCAAGATGACCACCACAGCTAATCAAACTTAGCAAACATGTAAATGGCTATGTCAGTCAGTTTGACAAATACTGAGCTAAGATTTGATGTGGTAGTAGCTGAGAGTGATTCACAAGACATACTTCAAAAGCTAACACAACTTGTGACATCACAAGTATAATGTACACAGTTTGACCCAGACAGTTTTCCTTCTCATCAGGAGATAATCTTAGTTTAAAACTGCAGGAAATGTGGCGGGTGATGTGCATTCCTTGAAGTCCTTTACTCTTTAGATGTTTTACTCTTTCTTACATTTGTCCCTTTAACCATGAGTCCAAACTCTAATTTTCCATTTGTCTTTTAGAGATGTCTGGATGATTTTTTTATTATTATTGTGACAAGCTGAAAGTTAGCTATAAGTTAGTTTAGCATATTCCTTAGTTTATAGCTTAGATACTTATTTAATGTTTCTTTTTACAATTTATATTTTTGATATTGTTGGATGTAACTGGGACCCTGTGTTTACAGTTTTGTTCCACCTCATGTACCACATGCGATGCAAATGGTAATAAAACCTACTTGAACTTGAAGAATGTCAATGCTAGAACCTTCAGTTTATTTTATAGATATACTTTTTATTTTTTTATACTACTATGCAAAAACTCAGGACAGTATTACACTTTTATTATTTAATTTTATGCTTATGTTCATTAAATGTTTAGTGTTTTAGTTTTAGTGTTGGTGTAAATTTTCATACTTTTATACTACTATGCAAAAACTCAGGACAATGTTACACTTTTACTATTTTATGCTTATGTTTATTAAATGTTTCAGTGTTTAAATGGTTACTGTTGCACCGAGGGACTGAGAGAAACGCAATTTCAATCCTGTGTATGTCCTGTACATATTGCAGTTCTGACAATAAAGTTGACTTTGACTTTTGAAGAACAAACGAACAAAAAATTGCAATAAATCTTGAGAACGTTTAAGCTATAAACCAAATTAATGATTAATAATGCATTGCCATCTCCATTTTTGTTGCATCCTCTCTGTTAAGAGTTCAATAGCAAAACTGTACAAATGTGGGCACATTAAACAGACGAGAAATGACAAGTCGGAGAAAAATACTTGAACATAAAGTGCATTTAAATTGACCAGAAGCTGAGATCTGAACACAGACAGATTAAAGAAAATACTCTCAAAAATAGTCTCTAACCACTGAGTGTAAAAATAATTTTTACGTCATCTGGTTCAAACAAAAAAGAGAAAAGAATAAAACAGGAGCACGCTCTCAGCTGGGCTTTAAGCTCCTTAGTCTATTCATCAAACTGCCTCCCAGTCTGGGTTAAAGCTACAGGTGAAACGATTGTGTGTGTGAGGGAGTGTGTCTCTGTTGTCACCACAGAAACATTTGTTTTCTTTCACATAATGATGGCAAACTTTCACAGACAGCCGAGGACAAACACGGTCCGAAAGAAGTGTTCATCCGCCTCCTTTGACTTTACAGTAATGAGCACTTACACGCTCTGCGGTCCTTTATTCAAACTGCTGAGAAGAACAACGTTTAACGATGTTCTGAAATACACCGGAGCACTTTACCAGACCAGAATCAGGTCTTTCTGCAAATATAATTCATAATATAAATTTAAATATGTAGATGTGGGCACAATAGCCCTTCACGCACCTTCTGCAAACACTCAACATTTAATTTTAGGGAATGCCAAACCAGTTGAAAATCATGCATTATGACCTGTTTGTAGAGCAAATAGACATTTGGAGTTACCCACATATTATTCCTGAGCAAATATGAATTATACGTCATGCTTCTGGTAAGACGTGCTTTGTAAAAAGAAACCTGTTAATGGCCTTAACATCAGAGAAGCTACATAAATACATCATTATTAAATTAATAAAGGTTCAAATGAACAAAAATTGTCAAATGTTTATAGATTCCAGTCCCTTTTCTGACTGTCTATTAGCCAAGAAAATCCAAATGCTTATTTCATTTTACATTTATGTAGTAAATATTAATATGTAAATCAACTGTATGTGTTTGGAATAAATAATGCCTCACTTACAGTACACATGCATTAAACATAAATATTTCAGAAAACATGAACAAAAATATTTATTCATGCCAGCCACCGAAGGCAAAAGGACAAAATGTTTTGTCGCGTGTCTGTATGTGCGTTTGTCTCTTCCCACAGTATCTCATGCAGTGATTTGAATGAAGCAGAAGGTAAATCACTGGATGCAAGTCTGGTTATTTTGGGGAGTCAACCCAAATCAAGATGGCTGCCACAACTAATCACCCTCAGCAAACACAGTAAATGCAATAAATCAGTGACCTATAGAAATAGAGCTAAACACTGATAGCACCTAGCTGAAAGTTGGTCAC
Source organism: Garcialebias charrua (assembly GCA_038048925.1). Taxonomy (NCBI): domain Eukaryota; kingdom Metazoa; phylum Chordata; class Actinopteri; order Cyprinodontiformes; family Rivulidae; genus Garcialebias; species Garcialebias charrua. The sequence continues at coordinate 6,571 of JBBPBX010008908.1, forward strand.
CACATAGTTTGAACAAATGTCTTACAACATTTTATGAGATTACACATCACGTTATTTAAAATATATATTTTTACTAAAGTGGCTACAACTTTATCGTTTCTCAGTACAGGACGATCTTGATTTAAAGGAATGGCATTAAAGACAGGGTGATATGCATTCCTTCACCAAATGCTAGGCTTTGATTTACTTTATTGCATTACCCACAAATTAATAAAATTGGATAACATATACTGTTTTTTCTTCCGAATTGCCATTATAATTTGCATATATTTTGCATATATTTTGAAGGTTATAAAAAATGGTTTATATTTTTTGTAGTGTAGTGATTTTTTTTCTCAAAAATATTACATGGCATCTATTTGTGACTGTTGCTTTTTACAATTAGGAAATCAGTAAAAATATGAAACAATCTCATAATAAACATGTTATGCTAATGAACATGTTTCTACCTAAACGTTCATATTTATGTTCTGAAACAGATTTATTGATCATATTTGGATAGAAATAACGAGAGGGAGGCCGGTGGAACAGTGAGGCTACAAGGAGCAGAGGTCACAAAGGTGCAGGACTTCAAGTACCTGGGGTCCACTGTCCAGGAAAATGGAGAGTGTGGAAAAGAGGTGAAGAAGAGAGTCCAGGCAGGATGGAGAAAAGTTTCAGGAGTGATTTGTGACAAAAAGGTGTCAGCAAAGGTCAAAGAAAAAGTTTACAAGACAGTAGTGAGACCAGCTACAGTATATATATTGTATGGTCTGGAGACAGGAGAAAGAACTGGAAGTGGCAGAGCTGAAGATGTTGAGGTTCTCCTTAGGAGTAACAAGGATGGAGAAGACTTGGAATGAGATAATCAGGCCAGACTGAGATGGTCTGGACATGTACAGAGGAGGGACAGTAGGTATATTGGTAGAAGGGTGTTAGAAATGCAGCTACCTGGAAAAAGACAAAGAGGAGATATACATATGTACACAGTTAGAGAGGACATGGAGGTAGTTGGAGTGAGGACAGAGTGAGATGGAGGAGGGTGACTCAGTGTGGCGACCCCTGAAGAAGAAGAAGAAATATTTATTTGTATCACTGTGTTTACCATGCTCACCTATTTTTCTTTCAACCTTTATTTAGGCAGGTTAATCCCATTGAGCCTCGAGGACTCATTTACAATTACAATGTATTACACTACAGTTGTTCACTGTGTTAAATTAATTGTGATTAAAGTCGGAGAAACATCCAAATATAATCAGAATAAAATGAGGGACTAGTGTTTTATGGTTGTAGAAACACAGAAGAGCATCTTTCACAGTCTGGACTGCTGCAGGGTTCATATCATCCCACTGGTCCTGCATGTGTTTCATTATTTGATTTGATGTTTATTTATTCATTTTAAAAGAACAATACAAAACAGTTTCATCAGATACAAGAATACAAGTAGGATAAAATGAAAGGAGCAGAAAGAAGATGAAATCTTATTATATCTGCCCCTTATTTCACAGTTTGTTCAAACAATGATAACCTTCAAACTACATCACAAAATGAATAACTCTACTTAATTTTTCTAACTGTAATACACAAACACACTAAGCTACATCATATATAGTTTTTGAGCAAGTCCTTTTTTACCTTTTTCTTAAATGTATACATTGATTTTGCATTTTTAACATCACTCTCCAGAGCATTCCACAGTCGAACTCCCTGAATTGAGGTAGTTATTACAATCTGTCCCTTTGAGATTGTAATAACTTTGTCTTTTTATAAAATTTCTTTGGATATTTAAAGGTACTGTAATATGTTATTATTAGCTCTATACATTCATTCATTCATTCAACCTTTATTTATACAGGCTAGCCTCGTTGAGTCACGGGGACTCATTTACAAGAGGGACCTGTCTCACTCACACCAAACAACCATCCACTCTCACACTCACACCTAGGGTCAATTTAGAGTCACCAATCAGCCTAACAAGCATGTTTTTACATAACTGATAAAATACTATAATCTACCAATTCCTGGAATTTCAATAAATTTAGCTGAAGAAACAAAGTGTTTGATGGGTGACTGAAATGTTTTCTGGTGATTACTCTATATTATATTATACTATATTATATTAAACACACTATCATCATTTTATTACAAATGGTATTATTCAGTTGAATGCAAATATCGCTAGGCGCCTAAATAAATAAATAAAATATATAAAACAAAACAAAAAGCTCGGTGTGTGTGTGTGTGAGACTTTTCCAGTCCAGTTCATTATCACCCCTCGGCTCTGGCTCCTGTCCCGCTATCAGCTAGCCTCTGTGTGTGTGTGTGTAGCCTCCCAGGCGGGTGGGGGTGTTGGTGGTGCTGGGTGGAGGGGGGACATCACTACATCACATTCCCCTGCGTTTCAATCAGTTTCCACGGCTCAATCTGTCGTATTTACCCCGAAAGAGGAGCTCAAAGAGGCTCCGAGCAGCGCCCCATCACTGAGCTAATGTCTATTTCAACGGTTAGCTATAGCTAGCAAATCAATGCTGCGTCCAGCGGTGTGTGTGTGTGTGTGTGTGTCAGACAGAGGATGTGTGTGTGTGTGTGAATGATGCGAGCAGCCTCTCACAAAGTGATGGAGCACACATGAAGAAGAAGGCTTCAGCATCTAAACTCATCTGTAGGAAGTGTGGACGAGCCGTTAGCGAAGAAGAAGAACAAACAGCTTACGTCACTTTGCTTTCATCCGACGGCGGGAAACAGAAGCTGCTTGTTGGTCCTCTCTCCGGTCTGTTCCGTCTCCAGCCTCGAGCGTCCCGGTGCCACCGCTCGCCCTCCACCGGAGACTGAGCGGCCCTAACGCGCTTTCATTATAGGACCCCCTTCTTCTTCAGATAGGCAGCGCTGCCCTCCTCCTCCTCCTCCTCCTCTCACTCACACCGCTACACCAACGTGCCTGCGCGTGAGCGAGTGTGAGTTCGTCCGCACGAGTGTGTGCGCTTTGGATTGAGGAGGAGTGAGTCATCCAGCAGGAGGAGGACATCCATCTAGCTCCTCCCCCTCCCTGTCTCCACTCCAACAGCTGACTACTGGAGCCGCCACGCGTTGATGAGGACAAACACTGACTCCTCCTCCTTCCCTTGGAAAAGACCGAGCAGTCTGTTTAGGCTCACAGAATAATAATAATACAGTAATCATTTTATTTACTAGCGCCTTTCAGGACACCCAAGGACACTTCACAGTAGGGGTGCAGGGAAATAAATCGATTTTTCAAAGAATCGATTTTCTTAGTCCTGGCGATTCAGAATCGATTCTAAAAGCCCCAAAATCGATTTTTTTATTATTATATATTTTTTTACATTATAACCCAAAAGATAAAGAAAATTAAACCATATCTCATAGTGTATGAAAGTATACATAAAATGAAAGGTGGCAGAAAGAAGAAGAAATCTGACCCGAACCAGTGACCTCCAGGAGACCACATACAGTACAGTATTGGTTTTATAAATTTTTATGGTATGTCTGTGGGCTATCCAGACCATGTTCATTCAATTTAATGCACAAAATAATTCTTGGATTAAAAAAATATCCCCTTTCTAGTTGTGCCTTTTCTCACTTCCGTTCTGAACGAGCTGTTTATGATAAGGCCGCGCCCTTCAAAAATCTGTTTACATTAACTCCGCCCTCCAAAGGGGACCCTGACGCCAAAATTACACTACACGCGTTACGGCTCCGCCCCGCTCCGGTCCGACCTCCGCAGCAAATACGCACCCATTATAATCAATGACAGAATTTACACTGGCTCCGCACGGCGGCGGCGAGCTGCGGAGAGCGGACGGCAGTCCGTCAAAATTAGAAATTTTTCTATTTCTGCCGGACGCCGGAGCTGTGCCGGAGTCAACTTTTGAAGATTACGTCGCACCAACAGGAAAAGGAACGAGCACAACTTCCGTATTTACAAAATAAAATCACCACGGGCGGACTAATCCTAGCTCTATACGGATTTATTTGTACAAAAATGCTGTCAAACTATCATTTATGACTACGCCTACAAACGCAATACAAGAAATAAATAAATAAATAAAGTATTTTATTCTGAAATGTAATACATCACTTCCTGTTGCTCAAACCATGTCCTGTCGCTCATTTACGAGAGAAGATCAAGGCAGCAGTCTCTACTGTTGTTCTCCTTCTTCCACCGAATGAATTGTTTTGTTCTGACTTACTTATTTATCACTTGATTTATCGCGCGATCCCGCAAATCCCGCGCATGCGTCTAGGAGCGGCGCATGCAGGCGGACCTGAGCTGAGCGGAGGTAGTGGAAATTGGAGTTTGAGACGCTCAGCTGCGACCTGCGGAGCGGAGCGGAGCGGACCGCGTGTAGTGTAATTTTGGCGTGAGTCAGACCCAGAGCCAGATGCCATTTTGAGCAGGGCAAATGAGGCGCTGACACGTCGCGTAGGCCGCTGAGAAACATCCATAAGTTCACCCTCCATGTTAAAAACTCTTCGTTTGACTCTTCGAAAACAAGCAATAAGGCTGCAGAGTAACACACTGGCTGCTAACTGCTATACACGCTCTCTCTAGCGGGGACCGCTTTTTTCACGGACCACATCCGGCGCGGACCGGATATGGTCCGTGAGCAGTCGTCCGGTTGATTTAAGAGCCCGTAAATAAGTTTTTTCGTTGATAGATAATTAGTTATTAGCGGTACTGCATTTTAACAACAACGAAACATCGAACTCTAGCCATTGTGCTGACATGAACTCAGGAAAAAAAAACGTGATGTCTTTTATACTGAAGTGGGTGGAGCATCACCAGGGGTTGCTAGGTGAGGGGCTGGACTCAGGTTGGGGTGGGTTGTCCTGGCACTTGTGACGTCACAAGCTGCAGGATTTGAAAACGAGACATTTATATCACTGAAAAATAAATATACTTAGAGTAAATATACCACTGGGTGCATTTTTTTGGCCCTAGGACTGTTTTTTTAAGAAGTACATAACCAAAGTTGAGTAAAAAAAAACATTAAAAAGTGAATTTTGGATCTGTGGTCCCCTCCCCGATAAAGCGGGTAAAGATGATGGATAGATGGCTTTTGTTGAAAAGATTTACCAAACAAATCTTTTAAACCAAATCCATCCATACACATTTGAAACATGGATGAATGCAATATGATTTTGAAGTCTATTTTATTTTGAGTTAAATGTTTATGCAATACAGTAGGCTGAAATCTTTGTTTACATTTGTATTTTGAATTATTTGTGATGGACTGGAGACATGTCCAGGGTGTCCCCTGCCTCTCGCACAGTGACTGCTGGATACAGGTAAGTCCCAGACTTACGAGCGCTCTTACTTACGAGGTTCTGGACTTACGAGCTGGCGAACGAGCAGTAAATTTGTAACGAACATACAAAAAATACAGCACTTTTATGTGTTTTTAGATGAAAGTGTGTTAGTTAACCATTTTGAAACAAGTTTCTGAGCATGTTTATGAACTAGTATGAACATTTGTGATGAAAAACAAGTGTTCGTAGTAGCGCTAGCATACATTTTCCGACTTATGACTGAAAATCCGGACTTACGAGCGACACGTGTTTCGTGTTCCAACGTACGAGATTTCGTGTTACGAGACAGTCGTAGGAACGGAACTCGCGCGTAAGTTGGGGACCACCTGTATAGACACCAGTGACCTCCGGGACCCGATTAAAGCTGCTGCATTCTATTCATATACCCATCTGCTCACAATTCAGCCTGCTGTATTATACTGTCTTATTTGACATTATTAATGTTTGCTAAAAGCACACATTATTGTTTTAAATAAATGTTTTATTTGTTTACATTATTGTTTAATCTTTTCATGATTTCAATTGAAATTTTTTTCAGAATCGAAAATCGTTTCAGAATCGAAAATTGATTCTGAATCGAAAATCGATCCTGGAATGAAACTCGTTTTAGAATCGAAAATCGATTTTAATCGAATAGGTGCATCAAAAATCGGAACTGAATCAATTCTTCAGACACTGAGAGATTTGCACCCCTACTTCACAGCAAGAAACATTATCACAGAGATTGTGTAAAAACAAACAAACACAGTTCAAACATCAGCAGGAATAAATTGAAATATAAAATACATAAAGAATATAAAATACAAAATAATATAAAATACATTTAGTAAAGTTAATGATAAGCTAGTCTAAAGAGATGTGTTTTCAGGGCTGTCTTGAACAGAGAAAGGGAGGTGGTGTTTCGAAGGTCTGGCGGTAGAGCGTTCCAGAGGTGAGGGGCAGAGCAGGTGAAGGCCCTGCTCCCCATGGTGGAGAGGTGGGCAGAGGGTACATGGAGATGTAGCGAAGAGGAGGATCTGAGAGAGCGTGATGGGATGGAGATTTGTAGGAGGTCAGATAGATAAGGAGGGGCAAGGTTGTGGATAGCTTTGAACGTGAGGAGTAGAATTTTGAAGATGATGCGTGATTTAACCGGGAGCCAGTGGAGCTGCTGCAGGACAGGAGTGATGTGGTTATAGTAGGAGGTTTGAGTGATGACACGGGCAGCTGAGTTCTGGACCATCTGTAACTTGTGGAGAGACTTGTTGGGGAGGCCGTAGAGAAGGGAGTTAATAATAATAATAATAATAAATTCAATTTATACCGCACTTTTCATTAATAAAAATCTCTAAGTGCTACAGCAAATAAAACAAGTGATAAAATCAAGTAAAATCAATAATAATATCAACTAAGATTTAATTGCAACTAAGTTGCAGTAATCGATACGGGAAGTCACAAGACTATGCACCAGGATGGCTGTGGAGCGGGGTGTGAGAGAAGGACGGAGACGGTTAATATTACGGAGGTGGAAATAGGCAGACCGAGTAATATTGTTGATGTGTGAAGTGAAGGAGAGAGTGGTGTCGAGGATGACACCGAGGCTCTTGACCTGAGGGGAGGGGGATAGCAGAGAGTTGTTAAGGGGGACGAGAAGATGTTCTGATTTTGAAATAGAGTTTTTGGTACCGACAAGAAGCTGGCTGCGCCTTTAGTGTGCGTGCGTGCGTGTGTGTGACTGGATTACTGAGATAGAAACTGAGTAAAGTTATGATATAATGTTTTTACCTAACAAAACCTTTTATACTTGTCAGGCAGAGGTCGGGGCTGGTCAAGAATATGAAACTTTCCAATTTGGAATGCAGCATATTTTTCAGGGTTCAACCAAAATGGCTCCAACTCAGTCATTTCTCAACATACCTTTTTTTCAGACTTTGACATGAAAGGCAGCATTCCTTATGGAATGTCTAAATTCTTATTTATTTGACCAGTGGCATTACGTTAGTGTCAAAAAGTTTTTTCCAGCTTTTAGACTTTTTCAAATAGTTTGATGCCGTCATGAGAAACTATGTGGCATAAATGTAAATAACACTAGTACTGTATGTCCAAACTCAAGTTAGAAAAATTAGATGAAATCTGCTGCTAATATAGGACACTTTTACGGGGCTTGAATACAGTGCAGATGTCTTGAGTCATCTTTCACTTCTTTGTATCTTTCAAAGCTTTTCTTTGGGCCTTCTGAAAGCCTAAAGAATTACTGATCAATACAACTTCAACAAATTACAAGGAAGTCTGGCTTCTTGGAAACAAATGCTGTGGAAAGTAAAGGTGGTACAAAACCATTGCTGTTGCAGATTTTCAGGCAAACAAGTTTCACAAAAGATAATAAAAAGGTCCTTGAATCAGTAAAATGTGCCTGGATCTCTGACAAATAATAGTGCTATGATAACAGAGGCATCTGCTGCACAACAGAAGCGCAAGAACAATATTTAGACAATAAAGTGCAAAGGCTTGTGAAAAATCTGTGAATCCACATCCAGCTCCATCCTCACTGCACAATCTCCGTGCACAACAAAAGCTGTTTCCACACTCAACCCATCTCTATCCCCATCTTCTACTGCGTATACACAGTCAGATCGGAGAGGCAACAGGTCCACTCTCATGCATGCACACTCAACCCAAAGCAAGATTTAACAGCACCAGCAGGGTTTTCTTCCAGACTTACAGAGGACATAGCAGCCTGAATGTGTTTTTAGAAGGAGTCAATCCAAAGGAGTTATTAAATGTTATTCCTGTGAAAAACCAAGAAACTCCTTCCTCAAAGCAGGAGCTTTGACACAGAGAATACAGGTAGTCCTCGACTCACGACGGCCTCGATTTATGACGTTTCAGGGTTACGAACACACTCCCATTGAAAAGCATTGTTCGAGTTACGCGGTTTATGCGCCTTTACACCAGAAAATACTGTACCGAAACTCAGTGGAAACTTACAGGAAGAGGGGGGAGCTTGACGCGCTCAGTGGAGCAGGAGACCTCATTGTTTGGGACAGGCTGACGGGAGCAGAGGGGCTAATATGCTAACAGACCTTACTGTAAAACTCTGGACCGCGCGCAGAGACCTTGTTGTTTGGAGCGGAGGTTTACGAGGCAGAGAGGCTACAGCTGAGCAACGAGCTAACATGCTAGCAACGAGCTAACATGCTGCTAACAGACGTTGCTGTAAACGCTGTGGACCGTGTGAAGATGCAGGACCAGCTCCCAGTAAGAAATGAACTATTTTTAATAATAATAATAATGTCTTTTCCTGTCATCTGTGTATGTTTCCCATACACAGACGAAATTTGTCTCTGCATTTAACCCAACCACCACCAGGTGGTGCAGTGAGCAGCCATAGAAAGCGCCCGGGGAGCTGGAGAATTAGGTGTGCACTCATAGACGCCCCAAGGTGTGTAGTGGCCGGGGCGCGAACCTGCGTCCTTCGGGTCCCAAGTCAGAAGCCCTGCCACTACACCATCTTGGCTCCATGGCTCCGAATGTATGTGTTTTTTGATAATTATGTAGGGTAATGTGTTAGGATAGGCTAAGTGCTTGGTAAAATACAGTACTGTACGTATGAGGTGCCGTTTGGACGTATTTTCCGACTTACGACAATTTTCGAGTTACGAACGGGCGTAGGAACGGAACTCGTTCGTAAGTCGGGGACCACCTGTACTATAACCAATGAAATTTGTTCTGGGATACTCATAACATCATAACAAAAGTAAAAATATATATAAAAAAAGCTAAATATCAAAGCAAATGCTGTGCTTTTTATCTCTTTTAAGTGTAATTAAATAGTGTTACATGGTGAGAAATAAGCTTTAAAAAAAACTAATCCAGTGTTCATCCAAGTAATGCCCCTTTTCCATTAGTAACGGTTCGACTCGACTCGGCACGGTTCCAAGGCTTTTCCACAGTAGCAGGTGTTGGTTGTTCTCTGCCATCATGACTAATGACTAATATCTGTTAGTGATACAAGCTGATTACAACCAAATTTCTGTAGGTAATGCAACTAAACACCTTAAAATCCATTTTCAGTGCAAAGGCTAAACAGAACCATGCATGTAACTGATTTAATTAGATAAAAACTTACAGAAGTGCATTCCACTCTTTGCAAATGTCAATGCCAGAACCTTCAGTTTATTTTATAGATATACTTTTTATACTACTACTATGCAAAAACTCAGGACAGTATTACACTTTTATTATTTCATTTTATGCTTATGTTCATTAAATGTTTAGTGTTTTAGTGTTGGTGTAAATTTTCATACTTTTATACTACTATGCAAAAACTCAGGACAGTGTTACACTTTTACTATTTTATGCTTATGTTTATTAAATGTTTCAGTGTTTTAGTGTTTAAATGGTTACTGTTGCACCGAGGGACTGAGAGAAACGCAATTTCAATCCTGTGTATGTCCTGTACATATTGCAGTTCTGACAATAAAGTTGACTTTGACTTTAAACTACATTGCTGCATGTATTGTAGCCTTTAAACCCAAGGCAGCCATGTTGGATTTTGTGTTGAGATCCTTGAATATTTCTGTCAGAATCATCCTGACTTCAAGTGGCATTCCAGTTGACTTTTCCAATCTGGAGCTTGGAAACAACTTCTAGGTACAAATAAAATACACCAAAACTATGCACATATTGTTTATTAGTCTTTTAACGTGTTACCGTAAAGAAACTTGTGCAAACGTTGTACACTGTGAGGGTGAGAAGATGTTTCAGTCCAGTCGCTGAGAGAATATATTACTGTTTCTTTATCAGAAAATACACAGTTTCTGCTTTTTACAGCTCCTGCCTTGTAATTTAGTGTTTTTCTTTTCTTAGCCTCATGCGGGAGCTTATATTTAGCTTCAAGCTACAAGTGGCTGAAGCACAAATGTTTTAGACCAATCATCATCAAAACTCTTCAGTTGCAGCTCCTGTGGTCTTTAACAGTGAAGCTGTTGAGGTGGTGCAGCAATATAAATATCTGGGAACTATTCTTGATGACAAACTGACCTTTGACCCCATGTGAACTCAATAAGAGGCCCACAAGAGAATACATTTTTATCAGAAGCTCTGGGCTTTTAATGTTGATTCTACATTTATGATAACGTTTTATTCGTGTTTTATTGAGTCTCTTTTAACTTTTGCCTTCATCTGTTGGTTTGGACTTTTGACCTGCAAAAATAGGAACAAACTCTCAGGGATTGTCAGGATGTGGTAAATGGTAAATGGAGCTTACTTATATAGCGCTTTACAGCCCCCTATGAGGGGCCCCAAAGCACTTTACAGTACAGCTCTTTACAGCGCTTTACAGATGTGCAGTAAAATTGCTGGCATAGTCCTACAGAACCTCACTGACCTATAGATGAGGTCAGTGAACAAGGCCAGGCTGATTCTGGCAGATCCTGATCACCACTCCATGGTGAGTACAGGTTGCTTCCATCTGGACGCAGGTATCTGCAGCCCAGAGAATGAACAGACTGAAAAACTCACTCATCCCTGTAGTGCTCAGGCTTCTCAAGGAACAGTGATGATTTTGTTATTTTAATGTCTCAATGTCTTGTATGAATGTTTTGTGTGCCTAGTGACTGTGAAGCAAATTGCCCATTGGAGAAAATAAAGATTCTTGAAATTTCACGAACTCACCATCTCATACTTGTAAAAAATAGATGACCACTAGAAAAAACAAGCATCGCCATCATTTAACAATCAGTAATTTGCCTGTTCATATTTAACCAATATTTACCTAAAAATATTCAAAAGGGAAAATAAAAAATCTGGAGCGGACATACAACTAGTTTGCTGCAGCCTACAATTTATTTATTTTAGCAAAAGGGTCTCTTTTCATCTAAGATTTCTAAATGTTGTTAAACGTTAGGCATGCTTGTTAAATACGTGTATAATCAATTCTGGCATATTTCTGTTCAACAGAAATTACACATTTTAGCTTAAGATCTGTAAAACTGACTAAGTTATAGCCATTTTTGTGTGGCGGCCAACTTAGGATTGATTCCAAAAGTTGTTCATTTCATTTGAACATTTAGAGATTATTTTCTGATGGTTTTATTAAACTTGGTTCTCCATCCAGATATTTTGCAAGCACAAACATTGGCAATTACATGATTGCCCACCTTTCATGGCCTGGTGTTGTGTGCTGGGTATCAATTATGCTTATTTCTAAACATCAGCAGTGATCACAGAGAAAAAAAATCAGATTCAGATATTCTTTATTGTTGTTCACACCACAGGTGGTACATGTGGTGGAGCGAAATTATGTACACAGGGTCTCAGTTGCATCAAAATGAAAGAAAAAAACAAAACAATAAATGTAACAAAATCTAAGAAATGAACTAAGACTGTGAACTAAGAAAAACATCAACTAAGTATAGACTAAGCACTAATATCATAAAAACAATAAAAACTATACACCGAACAGCAGCACAAACATGAGTCTGTGTGAACAGATGAGAATGAATGAACACAGCAACATGAAACAGATCAGCAGCAACATGATGCGATTCTTCACAGCGATTATTCTGGTTAGAGATTCATGAGTCTAAAAGCTTCAGGGTAAAAGCTGTTCCTCAGTTTAGTGGTTCTGCACTTAACGCTCCTTAACCTCCTGCCTGAGAGGAGCGCGGCAAAAAGTGTGTGCTGGGTGAGTGGTGTCCTTCATGCCCTCTTCCTGCATCTAGAGGTGTAAGTGTGTTAAATGCAGAGAGCCAGTTTTGTCTTTATATGCGAACATACAATGATGACAACACATAGCACTTATATAAATGTCTTGTGATGGTGGGGAGACTGACTCCAACATCTTCTGTGCAGCCTTCACCACTCTCTGCAAAGCTTTTCTTTCTGCAGCTGTGCAGCCTCCATGCCACACGTTGATGCTGGAGCACAGGATGCTCTCCACTGCACACCTGTAGAAGGAGGTGAGAACTGGGCTGCTCAGACCAGCTCGTCTCAGCCGTCTGAGGAAGTAGAGTCTCTGATGACCTTTCTTGATCAGGCTGGTGGTGTTGTTGCTCCAGCTGAGGTTATCATTCAAGTGTACACCCAAGTTGTAGCTGGAGACCACTTCCACCACAGATCCTCTTATGTTCAGAGGGGGGTGGGATGTAGGTGTGCTTGTTTCTTCAGAAGTCCACGATCATCTCCTTTGTCTTATTCACCTGTGAATGTTATTGTCCCTATACATTTTTTTTTCCTTTCAGCTTCTCCCTTATTCAGGGGTCGCCACAACGAACTAAGTCACACGAAGACTTGGCAATTGTTTTTACGCCAGATGTCCTTCCTGACACAACCACAGACCACCGGGCTACCACAGCCCTCTGTGTGGAGCAGAGATCTTATATCTAGGGTTCCCGAGGAAGCAGATGGTGTGGGTTAAGGGTCTTGCTCAAGGGCCCAGAGTGAGGCAAAGGATTGTGGAGACAGGTGTGACTGCTTCACTTATCCCACCCACATTTTTGATGTTGTTGGTACTGGAGCTTGAACCGGCCATCTTTTGATCACAAGGTCACCTTCTCTAACCTCTGCGCCACCACTCCCCTCATACATGTGTGTGTGTACTGTACCCACAGTATAGTGAACTCAGTGAACAAGGATGTTGCTCATTCACAGAATGGTTCTTTATTGTTCAGGCCAGTTGAGTGTTTTTCATAATAAGATGCAAAGGTGGTTCATGTCCTTTTAGTAATGGCTACTATGGACGACTTCTTTCCAGATGACTTTCTTGAACAAACTGGCTGAGACATTATGGAAATGAATGAATAAATAAATAAAACTTTTGTGTTTTTTAGGGATGGGACCGATCCGATCCAGTATCGGTATCGGTATCCGATACCAGCATTATTTAAGTATCGGGTATCGGATCAAACCTGCCGATACTTTTCCGATCCAGCTTCAAAGAGCACTTGTGTTCAATCACAATCTGTGACTGCCCTTTTTAACATTGTGTGAGATAAACCCAATGAAGACACTCTTAAGCCTTACAATAGGGGGGGTCCCTATTGTAAGGCTTAAGAGTGTCTTCATTGGGTTTATCTCACACAATGTTAAAATGAATAGTTTGGGTGCAAAAGTTTCATTGTAAAGAGTCAAATACCTGAACAGTATCGGATCGGGAAAGTATCGGTATCGGTCGATACTGAGTTAATAAGTATCGGTATCGGATCGGAAGTGAGAAATGTGGATCGGTGCATCCCTAGTGTTTTTATTTATTATTTATTTATTTGCACCTCAAACCATCTTTAACACTTTCCCTAGGTCCCATCAGAAACCAAATATGTGATTTAGTAAACAAAATATGTTCTTTATTAAGACTGAAAAGTTCAGACACCTATAGAACAAACACATGGGGGCCTCTTTGTGACCTCTCTGTGCCGCCTTATGACTTACCACCTCATTATGGAAATGACAACACTAGGAAAAACCAACATTTTAAATAAATATACCAAATTAGGAAATAAACCATCATAAACCACATCAAACATGAGCAACACCTGAGCGAGAATCAAAACCTCAAACTAAACTGAACTTCAGAGTTTTTAAAAAAAAAATACTAAAGTCAGCAAACACAACACTAATAAAACACATGAAGCACATTCCACAAGACATTTTTAGTGCTTCAACTATAAATAAATGCCCAACATAAGGGGCTGCTGCTGCATGCGGTTTGAACCTGCAGCTTAACAGACCCTGAGGTTTGTAATGTGGAAATTCAAACCCATTAAATACATGTTAAATATATATATATATATAAAAAGTATTAGAGGCTGAATGACTTTGGAAGAGGGTCCAGAAAGATTTATAATGTTAGCTTAACATGAGCTCATAAAAAAACTACTCTCTCAAAATCCCCTATTAATTGTTTACTCATGAAAGAACTTACAAATTATTTTCATGGTTAAAAAAAGCAACATCTAGTCATCAAAAAGAAACCAAATAAAGTGTTACAATGTCATCCATCCATCCATCCACCATCCATCCATCCACCATCCATCCATCCATCCATCCATCCACCATTCATCCATCCATCCATCCACCATCCATCCATCCATCCACCATCCATCCATCCACCATCCATCATCCATCCACCATCCATCCATCCACCATCCATCCACCATCCATCCATCCATTATCTTCTGTTTGTTCTAAAGTCGGGTCGTGGAACAGAAGCTTGAGCAGGGAGGTCCAGACATCTCTTTCCACAGCCACCTCTTCCAGCTTTTCTAGGAGGACCTGAAGGCATTCTCAGGCCAACGAGACATAGTCTCTCAATCATGTCCTGGGTCTTCCCCGGGGTCTCCTCCCAGTCAGACATGCCCAAAGCACCTTCCAAGTGAGGCGCCCAGGAAGCAGCCATACCAGATGCCCAAACCACCTCAACTGGCTTCTCTCAATGTGGAAGAGCAACTGTTTTACTCCATGTCTCTCCCAGATAATTGAACTTCTCACCCTATCTCTATGGGAGAGTCCAGCTACCCTACGGAGGAAACTGTTCAACCGCCTGTATCCACACTCTCGTTCTTTCGGTCACTACCCAAAGTTTGTGGCCATAGGTTGGTGTAGGAACGTAGACCGACTGGTAATCAGAGAGCTTTGCCCTACAGCTCAGCTCTCTCTTCACCACAACAGACCAGCACAATACAGTATCCACAATACTACAGATGCTGCACCAATCTGTCTGTCAATCTCAAGCTCCATTCTTCCCTCACTCGTGAACAAAACCCCAATACTGTATACTTGAACTCCTCCACTTGTGGCAGAACCGCACCCTCAACCTGAAGACAGCAACCTACCCTTTTCTGACTGAGGACCATGGCCTCAGATTTTTAGGAGCTGATTCTCATCTCAGCCATTTCTCACTCTGCTGTGAACCACTCCAGTGAGAGCTGAAGATCACGGCATGATGACACCAACAGGACCACATCATCTGTAAATAGCAGTGAAGGAATCCTGTGGCACCAAACCAGAAACCCTCTGCCCCCTGGCTGCACCAATAAATTCTGTCTATAAAAGTTATGAACAGAATCGGTGACAATGGGCAGCCCTGGTGGAGTCCAACTCCCACCCTGAAGGGGTCCGACTTACTGCTGACAATGTGAACCAAACTCTCGCACCACTTGTATAGTGACTGAACTGTAACACTGTAACAACGGGCCTCCGATCTCATACTCATGAAGTATCCCCCACAGTGTACCTTGAGAAACACGGTCGATTGCCTTCTCCAAGTCCACAAAACACATGTAGACTGGATGGGTAAACTCTCATGACCCCGAGGACTCTAGTGAGGGTAACGAGCTAAGTCTAGTGTTCCACGGCCAGGACGGAACCCACATCGTTACTCCTGGATCTGATCGAACTTGCTTCTCCAGTACACCTGAATATACCTTACCAGGGAGGCTAAGGAGAGTGATGCCCCAATGATTGGAGCACACCCTCCGGTCCCCCTTTTTGAAGAGTGGAACCACCACCCCAGTTTGCCAATCCATTGGCATTGCCCCCGATGTCCACGCAGTGTTGCAAAGGAGTGTCAACCAAGACAGCCCCACAACATCCTGAGTCTTGAGGAAATCAGGGTGAATCTCATCCACGCTCTGCCACCTCTGAGCTTTTTGGTGAGTTCAGCCACGGTTGTTGACAGACCAACCCCAAAGTCCCCAGACTCCACTTCCTCCAAGAAATACATGCCGGTGGGATTGAGAAGATCCGAGAAGTATTCCTTCCCAACAACATCACTGGTTGAAGTCAACAGCAACCCACCTTCAGACTGGACTATTGAAATTTGATTCTTTTTAGCATCTCTTAAAAAAACTTTTAAAAGTTCCAGTCCATCCAGTACAACCATTTACTTTATTAAATGTGTTTACTGTCTTGAGATAGTTGGTCTCAATTTCTAGTAGTCAGTGGGTGAGAGATGATACACCCTAAGCAGGTCAACAGTCTATTACAGAGCCAACATAGAGACAGCCACGTCACACACATGTCTTGGGCCAATATAGAATCACCAGTTAAAGCTGCAATATGTAATTTCTGGAACACGCTGGAACTTAGGAAAATTTTGAGCAGAGACACGTTTCTGGTCCCTCCCCCTCAGAGCCATGTATAGCTCTGCTCCCCCTCGCTCTCGCAGCTCTACTTCCGAATGCTCCGCCTCCACTGCATGTCCTGTCAGCCGCTGCGAAGTTCTGTGATTAATAGCACTACCACATGTGAGCCATTCGGATATTCTAACTATAGTTCCCATGGGAGTTAGTCAAATGGCTCATTGAATTAGCATTTTTGAAGCCATTGGTATGTATATGAGGCCATTCTGTTGGTGTGGATGAGGCCTTGGGGGCATATTTATATATCAGAGTCAGAGTCAGAGAGTCTTTATCCTCATTTGCACCACATGTGGTACATGTGATGAAAACAAGAGTATGTACACAGGGTCGTGTATATATATATATATATATATATATATATATGTATATATTTATATAGTATATATATATATATATATATATATATAATATATATATATATATATATATACTATATATAGTATATATA
>JBBPBX010008908.1:25492-41820 GCA_038048925.1 Garcialebias charrua
TATATATATATATATATATATATATATATATATTATATATATATATATATATATATATATATATATATATATATATATATATATATATATATATACACACACACACAACATCTCCTTTCTACATTTGTCACAACACATGTGAATCTGCCAGTCAGCCAAAATGTTGCAGAAGGTGCAGCCATTAGCCAATTACATTGGAATGTTTGCCATTCATTCGCAAACAATGGACCCAAGCCCACAAGGCATTTTCAAACTGTTAAGAACACCTATCATCCCCCTTCATTTACATTCAGAAGAAAACTCTGCAACCTGATCAGTATCTCAAGGGAAGAGCCAATTGGCTACATCTGGTAAATATTGTACTAATTAAAAAATCCTGGTAGTCCCAGTGTTAAATGTTAATAAAACGTTCTAAAAAATAAAATAAAAACAAGGAGCACTGGTCCAGCACACCAGAACACCATGAAATCTGCAGAGCCTCTTGCAGCCACGTTGGACATGAGTTTAATTCGCTCGTGACAAATTCATTCATTTCCTCAATGTTTCAGTCATGGATCAGTGGAGGAGGAAGCGATCACTTGACTTTTGGCAAAAAAACAAAAGAAAAGTCCAGATCAGGGATGAAGAAGTAGCCTGGTTAAAACCAGACCCTTGTCCTTCACTTCGCTTCGGACTAGGGTCTGGACTTTCTCCATTGACAAACGATTCTTGCTGGAGGCGTGGCCTCTGCTGATGGCTGCTCCCCCGTGGTCTGCTGAACTTGACTTCAGCTCCGCCTCCTGCTGAATTTTCTCTCGCTGCAGTTGCATATTCTGTGTTTATATGTTAATAAAACGTCCTAATAAAATAAAATAAAACCATGGATCGCTGGTCCAACACACCAGAAGACCAGGAAATCTGATGGGACTCGGGCAGCAACTTAAAACCCGAGTTTAATTCTCTCGTGACAACCTCAGTCATTTCCTTGTTCATTTCACTCAGCGGAGGGAGAGGAGGAGAGGAGGAGGAGGGAGGAGGGAGCGATTACTTGACTTTTGGGGAAAAAAACAAAAGAAAACTCCAGATAAGGGATTAAGAAGGGGAAATTAATACATTTATGTCACATATAAAACAGTCCTGCATCGCTTTGAATGAGAACATGCGAATGCTCGTTGGCTGCGCGCTCCCCCGTGGTCTGCTGAACTTGACTTCAGCTCCGCCTCCTGCTGAATTTTCTCTCGCTGCCTTTGAATATTCTGTGTTTATATGTTAATAAAACGTCCTAATAAAATAAAATAAAACCATGGAGCGCTGGTCCAACACACCAGAAGACCAGAAAATCTGATGGGACTCGGGCAGCAACTTAAAACCCGAGTTTAATTCTCTCGTGACAACCTGAGGCATTTCCTTGTTCATTTCACTCAGCAGAGGGAGAGGAGGAGAAGGAGGAGGGAGGAGGGAGCGATTACTTGACTTTTGGGGGAAAAAAACAAAAGAAAACTCCAGATAAGGGATTAAGAAGGGGAAATTTATAGATATAAAACAGTCCTGCATCGCTTTGCATCGCTTTGAATGAGAACATGCGAATGCTCGCTGGCTGCGCTGGGACAGGTGGGGCGTGGGTTAGGGGCCAAAAACTCCGCCCCTTCTGTTCTCTGATTGGTCCGGTCAAAAATCTACCGGATAAATCGTTGTCTATGAGAGAAGTCCCAGACTGTGCAGTGAAGGGAAATGATAATTGAGCGGAGCTGTGCAGGAAGGCGAGGGCCAGGCTAATGAAGAAGGGGAATTTAATACATTTGTGTCACATACAAAACAGTTTTGCATCGCTTTGCAATACTTTGAACGAGAACCTGCGCGGCCGCGGGGGCTGGGACGGGGGGGGGGGGCGTGGGTTAGGAGCGTGAGAAGCTCTGTTTTTATTGGCTGGTTAACGGCGGGTCACTGTGGCTTTTTAGAAATGCTTTTAGAGAAGCAAGGGGACTATAGTTTTTTTCAGAGATTACTTTGTCTAACATCAGCCTGTCAGGAGATAGTGACAGAGTGAAGAAATATGTTAAAAATATATTTTTAGACAAATTACAGACTGCACTACAGAACTGCAGACTGCAGCTTTAACCTAAAGATGCATGCATTTGGTTTGTGTGAGGAAACGTATACATACACAAGGAAAGCAAACTCCTTGCACAAGAGGCATGAACATGTGATCTTCTTGCTGTGAGGTAACTTCTTTGAATCTCCTGAACATTAAAAATTATGTGCAAAACTCATCCACTGATCGCTCCAAAGGTGCATCAATTCTATTCGGTCAAATTTTGTTTATTTACTCATGTGTTGGTGGCACGGTGGCTCAGTTGGTGCCGTTGCCTCTCAGTGAGAAGGTGCCCAGATCAAATCCCAGCCAGGGACCTTACTGAGTGGAGTTTACATGTTCTCTATTTGCACGCTTTCTCCAGGTCCTCCAGTTTCCTCACACAGACCAAAAACATGCATGTTAGACTGATCACTCTAAATTGTCCCTAGATGAGAGGGTGAATGGTTATTTGTCTTGTTTGTCTCTGTGTGTCCCTGTAATAGATTTGCGACGTGTCCCCTGCCTCTTGCACAGTGACTGCTGGATATGTGACAAGTGTCCCCCGCAATTTGAAAAGGAAGAAGCTGGTTAAGATAATGAATACTTTATTTAGTCTAAAATCAAAACAAAATTTGTTTCATGGCACAATAGAAGATATCAAGTCCAAATCATAAATTCTAATTCGGTCATAGATCAAAACAGATCCAGATTCAAGTCTAATAATAATTTAATTATAATTGTGTATGGGCATACTGCACTTTTTTGTTTTTGATGCGTGTTAAGAATAAATGCTCATTTCATGTTACAAATTTCATGAAGAGAAAATACCCAAGTTGCATTCCCAACCACTGTTTCTGTTGCTAATGTTTGTCTGTACTCCCTCATATGTGTGTAATGTTATAAAGGTGGTAACTGGTACTGTGAAAAAGGATGTTACTGCAAAATCCCAAAATAGTTTCTAGCAGAACTTTATTGTGACATCCTGAGTTTCAGTCGACTGTGTGTTAGACAGACATGGTACATTCCACATCCTGCTTCAAGCTGGACGAACAACCACCACAACCCCTGTTTTCTTACAAGGCACTTGGATACACCCCCCCCCCCCCCACACACACACACACACACACACAGACATCTTGTTTGCCTCACTGGGTATAAAAGCATACAGAAAAGTCCTGGATGGAGCAGCAGCAGATCGACTCCACCAACAACTGCTCGTCTTCACGACTTTAACCGTGGTGAATCAACACAACAGCAGCAGTTCATTCATAAAGGCCGACTGGTGAGTAAATACATTTTAGTGCAGGATTTATTGGTATAATCACATAAAACATAATTAAGAGACAATTTAAAAACTCTTGTGGTTAGTGTGCAACCTTTGAAACAAGCTAAAAACTTGTCTGTTGACATTTTCTACAAACGTTATACTATAGATGCCAAACTATGACTTTTAAACTTTTTTCACACCTTGTTTCTGCATTTGAAGTTCCTAACCCTGCAGGAGTTGCCAAAAAATGACTTTCTGTGAAAACGACAAATGTTAAAAAAAAGGCCTCATCTTGAAAAGAAAACTTTACAGCAATGCTTGAAGGCAGAACTGCATGTTTTCTCTGAGAGGAGGGGAAGTGGAAGTGGTTTTAGTCATAAAAGCAAAACTAAACGTAGCTGAGCTATTCAAGTTGTGAGGAAGATCTCAACACTGCGCTGCATTATAAAATACTTTATAAATGGCACTGAAAACCCAGTGAAACCGAGTCATAGATCAACCAATTTTTGTTTACAGTTAGCTTAATCTTCATTTTAACAACCACAAAATCAAAAATAAAAATGACTTTATAATCTTGAAAGAACTATGGGGTGCCGTTTGTAAAGTTACACAGTCAAAAATTAACATCTGTATTTTGGTTTATTTAGCCTTTAATAAGAAAAAAAAATTCAAAGTCATATTTTCCCTATGTTATTCATACATTTATAAATGTCATAGTTCCAAATTAAATATTTAATTTATAAGCCAAATATTTAGTTTACAAGCTAAATACTTAACTTGCAAGTTAAGTGTTTAGTTAGTTTATTAAACCACAATTCAGAACTAGTTTGAAGGGACGTTCCACCTCAATCCAGGGAATTATATTATGGAATGGCTTGGAGAATGTAGTTTAAAATGCCAAGTCAATGTTTACATTTAAGAAAATGATCAAAACGAACGTGTTAAAAAATATATATATGAAATAGCGTAATGTGTATTGTATTAGTTAGAAAATTAGAAAGAGTTAGTCATTTTGTACTGTTTGTTGAAGATTATTATTGTTTAATCTGATGTTGGAGAAAAGGGGCAGATATAATAAGATTTATTCTTCTTTCTGCTACCTTTCATTTTTTTTATTTTGTACATTATCATTTATGGGATTGTCTTGTATTGTTTCTTTTGTTAAAAAATGAACAAATTTAATAAACATGAACATAAACATAGTACACTAAACATTTATGCAAATTAAGTATTTAATTTCCAAGCTAAATTTTTATTTTCCAAGCTAATCATTAATTTCTAAGCTAAACATTTAATTTCCCAAATAAATGTATAATTTGCTAACAAAATATTTAGCTCTCACCTAAATATTTAACTTGCAAGCTAAATATTTAGCTTGCAAGTTAAATATTCAATTAGAAAATTAAATATTTAGTTTAGGAATTAAAGTCAAAAGTCAAGTCAAAGTCAACTTTATTGTCAGAACTGCAATATGTACAGGACATACACAGGATTGAAATTGCATTTCTCTCAGTCCCTCGGTGCAACAGTAACCATTTAAACACTAAAACACTGAAACATTTAATAAACATAAACATAAAATAGTAAAAGTGTAACACTGTCCTAAGTTTTTGCATAGTAGTATAAAAGTATGAAAATTTACACCAACACTAAAACACTAAACATTTTTCATTCAACCTTTATTTAGTCAGGTAAATCTTTTGAACCTCATGGGCTCATTTACGAAAGCGACCTGCTAAAACTAAAGAACAATGAACAGCAATGGTAGAATTTCCTTAAACAATAAACAAACAAACAATAAACAATAGAAAACAAAAGAGAGAGAAATATATATATATATATATATATATATATATATATATATATATATATATATATATATATATATATATATATATATATATATATATATATATACATATATATATATATATATATATATATATATACATACACATTCCTCCTTTTAACAAAGTATCAAAAAACTAGCAAAACATTATAAGGTAGACGTATAAAATCAAAGACAGGAACAAATCTGCATTGGTTTTTGCCAGGATTCCAACAGATTCTGAAAACCATTTAGAGAAGTCAAGGTCGAGAGCTTCAGATCTTTTTGTAAGATATTCCATGAAGCAGGAGCAGAGTAGGAGAAGGCCCTTTTTCCAAGTTCAGTCCTCACTGACGGAACACTGCAGGTAATCATGTCCTGAGAGCGCACACTGTAGCTGCACTCACGCAAAGACATGTAGGAGGAGATGTATGAGGGCAGCAGACCAAGAAGTGATTTAAAGATGAAAATGTACCAGTGGAAGAGTCTGCGTGAGGTTAATGATGTCCAGTTAACCAGTGAATACAGGGTGCAGTGGTGGGTACGATAATCACAACCAGTTATGAATCTTAGTGCACCATGATAGACAACATCCAACATCCGCAGGGTGCTTGTAGGAGCATTCATGTAGAGAATGTCACCGTAATCAATGGAGGGAAGGAAAGTCACAGATACAAGGCGTTTCCTAACATTCAGTGATAGACATGATCTGTTTCTGAAAAAGAAACCCAGTTTAACTTTCAGTTTCTTCACTAGGTTTTCCACGTGGAGTTTAAAAGAGAGATGTGAATCGATCAGGATACCCAGATATTTATAGGAATCAACAAACTCAATAGGGACACCATTTGAAGATAAAATCAGAGGAGGATCTGCTGGAACCGCCTTCCTATTTGAAAAAAACATCCCTTTTGTTTTATCAGCATTTAGGACAAGTTTGAGACGGAACAAATCTGACTGGATGATGTCAAAAGCGGATTGCAGTAACTGGAAAGCCTTAGCAACTGTTTTAGCTCGGCAGTAAACAACTGTATCATCAGCATAGAAATGTAAGGATGCATCAGGGATGCAGTGACCTACATTAGCTATGTAGATTGTAAAGAGAGTGGGTCCTAAAACTGAGCCTTGTGGTACACCATTTTTAACTGTTAAATAGCTGGAAGAAGTACCGTTATGTTGAACACATTGCCTCCGATTGGAAAGATAGTTAGAAAACCAACCGATGGTGTGATCAGAGAAACCGATTTCTGAGAGCTTATGACACAGGATGTTATGATCCACAGTGTCAAAAGCTTTAGACAGGTCTAAGAAAAGTGCAGCACAATAGTCCTTAGCATCCAATGCTTCAACAACATCATTCAGAACCTTCAGAGAAGCAGTTGTTGTGCTGTGTTTTTTCCTGAAACCAGATTGATGAAGAGGTAAGATGTTAAATGAGTCCAGATAGTTTTTGATCTGAGAGTTTATCAGTTTTTCTAGAACCTTGGCTAAGATGCAGAGTTTAGAGATCGGTCGATAATTGTTCAATGAGGTGGGGTCACCTCCCTTCAGCAAAGGAAGAACAAAGGCTGTTTTCCAAGCATCCGGAATGGTGTTTTGGCTTATGGACAGATTAAAGATGTGGGTCACAGGGACTGTGATGATATGAGCAGCCAGCCTTAAGAAGTAAGGTGGAAGTTCATCTGGACCTGCAGATTTAATGAACATAAGCATAAAATGAAATAATAAAAGTGTAATACTGTCCAGAGTTTTTGCATAGTAGTATAAAAAGTATAAAAAGTATATCTATAAAATAAACTGAAGGTTCTAGCATTGACATTTGCAAATTAAAATTAAATGTTAATGTTAATGTTAATTAAATGCAAATTAAATGTTTAGCTTAGAAATTAAATATTTACTTTGGAAATTAAATATTTAGCTTGGAAACTTAAATGTTTAGTTTACATCTAAATACAAAGTAGTTTACTAACTACCTGTACATATTTAAAAGTATTTAGTTTGTAAACTAAATATTTAGTTTTTATATTTGATATTTAGTTTGGAACTATGACATTTATAAATGTATCAATAATATGGTGAAAATATGACTTTGAAAAAAAAAGCCTGTTTTGTCCCGCTTATTAAAAGCTAAATGAACCAAAATATTGCTGTTAATTTTTGACTGTGCAACTTTACAAACGGCACCCCATACAGAACAACCTTGAGCAGGACTTTTAAAAACACTAAAACATATGTTGATTTCATGTATTTATCTCAACCCTGTTCTAGAAAACCAGTGCTTGTTAAACCAGTAATAGTTGTGGTATTTAAATATGAACTGAATCCAATATTTGTCACAGTTTACCACACAACACCAACATTGTAACAGTATCAGTTGATTTGAATTGTAGAATTTATAATATTTTTGTCCTCACAATTTTCTGTTTTGCTTTATTGACATCGGCCCAACATACAATAAAAAGAACTGAGTGTAGCTGTAGAAAGAATTATATAAATAAAGCTTGATTAACTCGATACTGCCCAAAACTATTGCTTTTGATAGTTATTTACAGTACATTTATGAATAATCAGTCATAATAAAGCCTTCATGAGTCTGTAAAGGTTACATCAGTATTAACTCTGTTAAAACGCCACAACAACCTAAACAAAGACCAGCAGTGTGCTCAGGGTGACTCATTAAACCCAAAGAAATGAAAGTGAACCAAAATGACATCAGTCCTGCAGTTCATATTGGATCTACATACAAGCCGAAGAGCATGAAGCTGGTCAACTTGTGCTAAAGGATGACTCAACTATTAAATGACTCCAATCTGTTTTCATCACATGCTAGCAGGACTCACAGTGAAGCTTCAAACACCTGGCTGCACGTTTGACTCGTGTTGTGTAATGTGGGTGTGATCAGAGGCGACGTCTGATGGTGTTTAGCTGCATTAGTCATCTTTGTGCACAGTGAGAGCTCTGTTCTCTAAAACCATCAGGGCCACAGCTGGTGGGATGTCCTGAAAAGGTTCAGAAAGGCAGAAAAACAGGCGAACAGGGATGAGTGGCATGACCAACATGAGTCAAATTAAAATTATATTTTTACCAGCAGTAATAAGTATTTGTACTTTGGCTTTGACTGGGATCAGTTTGGATCGGAGCCAAACATGCAAACAGATTTGTTCCAGTGGGACTTTTGGCGTCTGCAGAAATACATCCCAGTTGTTTGTAAAAGCAAACGACAGCTAAAACTACCATAATTTTCGGACTATAAGGCACATTTAAAATCCTTTAATTTTCTCAAAAAAACAAACAGTGAGCCTCATAATCCGGTGTTGTAACGAGTGTACCCCAACGAAACACGACGCTCAAAAATCTGTCAAAATGAACTTGTTTCGCTTAATGCGTCTTATAATCCGATGCACCTTATAGACCAAAAAATACGGTACAAGAGAATGTATCTGAAAAATAACAAGAAAATTGATTTTCTGCTTGCAGTAATTTTAGTCTTTTGCACATTGTTCTCCATTTTTTCACCCCCATCTTTTATTATAACTCTATTTTGTTGCTGTTGCAGCAATTTTGGATGTTATCAAATGGTCGTTATTAGTTGTTATCATCGCCATAGGTTGCGTTCAGAGTGTCCCTCCTGTGCCTCCTAGTAGATTTAAAGGTATGTTCTTATGGTTGATAATATGCAGCTTTTCCCGCATGTAAAACCAGAAAAAAATGTTGTTAGCTTTATTTAACCCTTTTCCTTACCCTAACCTTACACCTGACCCAGAGCACTGACCCTAAACTTAACACCCTGACCGTTGACATATTATCAGCGATAAGAACGCACCTTTAAACCTACTAGGAGGTACAACAGTCTGAAAACAACCTATGGGGATGATAACAAATAATATTGGCCATTTAATGGCTGATAACATTCGAAGCGGATGTTTGTTGTTTGGCGTGTTGTACCCATCTGTGAAACTATACAAAAAGAAGTTAAAATCTACTCATACTAGTAGTGCTCATGCAAACTCCATGTGCTGAACAAAACCTATACATAGCACAAATAATTTACTTTAATGATTTAATAGTTTCTTCAAAATGTATCCCCTCAGAAGGAAAATTTAATGTTTTTTAAAACATGCATACGGTAATGGTAAATCGTAGAAACTTTTTTTTGAACTGTGCAAAGATTTTTGCCCCCAAATCAGCTGAGTTGTATATTATATTAAATTATTGATTATTTATTTCCAAAATTACTACCGGTACAACAATTTTTTAAACTTTGTGATAAGCGTTCATGTTTTCTTGTTTTAAGACACCCAGGGAGGGACTGATAATACATTTTTTATAGGTTTTGCTGTAAAGATTGTTGTACTAAGAAATGAAAGCACAGCATTGTTGCTACTAAATATACCACAAGTGAATTTAATATAACATTTCTTTCCACATCCTTTTGTTTGAATGAAAACACACTGTCTTACATCTTAATGTAAATGACACTGCAGTTAATAACTCCACAAGTAAATGCTGCAGTTGTTTAAATCAGTTTTTAACTTTTGTCATTTGTTGTTCTCAACCATGTTGTCAAACTAAAAGTGAAGAAAAGTTTTTTTCTTCTAGTGAGGCATGATTGATACTTAATGCTCAGAGTTGAAACTTGCTTTTTACACAAACAACAACAACAGTTTCTTTCACTGAACACGAACAGAGTTTGCCTTCGTCTGCAGCTGACAGGAAGGGGAGTGACGGTGTACTCCCCTACACTAAAACCCACAAACACATATGGTTACCAGCTGTGTTTGAAAAAAGAAACACTTTGATTTAATATGTCTATCAGGGAATGCTGGAAGTTTTCATCACTTATTGCCATATCTCACACTCAGATTATGTATTGTGAATGACTCACATCAAATTTCAGCTTTTTTAAATTTTTTGTGGCTGCTCTCTTCTTTAGTGGCCCTCACAGCGAGCAACTGTGTGTAATTATTTCATATCAAATGCATGTCCTGAAGCAACCTGGATGCACACCTGCAGCCTCAGGATTACAAGGCATCAGCACTGATCATGGAGCTACTGCAGCACACATTTTAACTCAACATCTGTATTATTGTCTGGGCCAGCTGAGCTCCATTAACGGTGTTGACCATGTTGTACACCCAGTCTGTCCACTAGTTCAGATTTTCCCACAGACAGACCATAGGGTCACATTTTTTTGTTTAGATATTGAACAGATGTTTGAGTTGATGACGACAGAATTTGTTAAAATACAAAATTGGTTTAAACTAAATAAAGTATAGTTGAATTAAGATAAAACCCAGTATATGATATTCAGTAAAAAAAGGAAACTGTTAATGTTCCATTTATGATTGATAGTGTTGAAATCTGTCGTGTTAATGAAGTGAAGTTTTTTGGTGTTATTATTGATGATAAATTGACGTGGAAGAATCACATAAATTCTGTTAGGACAAAGATGGCTAAATCCATTGCAGTATTATACAGAGTCAGGTACTTGTTGAATGACAGAGCTCTGTATTTGTTATATAATACAATTATTGTTCCACATTTGATTTATTGCATTGTTGTTTGGGGGAAAGCTTGTAAAACATTTACAGAGCCTATTTTTTTGCTACAAAAAAGAGCTGTTAGAATAATCACTGGAAAACATTATTGTCACCCTTCTAACACCTTATTTGATCAATTGAAATTATTGAAGTTCCAGGACTTGGTGGATTATAATATTTTATTAGTTATGTATAGAGCTCATAAAAATCAACTGCCTGTAAATATCCAGATGCGTTTTGTTAAACGGCGAAGTTGTTATAATCTTAAGGGAATAGAAATATTTATTAAACCACAATATAGAACCAGTTTAAAGGGTCGGTCAACCTCAATTCAAGGAATTGGCTTATGGAATGGCTTGGAGACTGAAGTAAAAAAAATGCAACAACAATGATTACATTTACGAAATGGTTAAAAATGGACTATTGCAAACGTATAAATGAAATACCGTTATGTATGTTGCTTTCAAAGGTGGGCACCAGCCCGCTGATGCGCTAATTCGCTAATAGCGGACCTAAACAATTTGTTAGCGCTATAGCGGATTTACTAATTTTTATAATTCATAAGCGAATTTGCGCTATTTCTATTTAAAATGCAGTACCGCTAATAACTAATTATATATCCGTAAAAATGAAAAAAACGTATTTACGGGCTCTTAAATCAACCGGACGACTGCTCACGGACCACATCCGGTCAGCGCCGGATGTGGTCCGTGAGCAGTCGTCCGGTTGATTTAAGAGTGGGGCCCGCCCTCATATGGAGGAGATGAGAACAGAACAGTTAGAGTAGCTGAAGTTGAGGAAGGGCAGGGAATAAAACTGTTAAAACTGTTATAAAACTGTATACTGTACTGTACTGTTATAAAAATATAAAACTGTTACACTAAGTGACTAAAAACATTTTTTTCTATTTCTTATGCTTTAACAGGCATTTTGTTTATTGATTTGTGTATATACTTTTCATATTTTTATATAATTTGTCTAATCACATTTTGTTTATTTACTCATGGCCACAATTTTTGAGTAGATGTGTTTTCAGGAATACAGCAAAATAGTGACTGGAAATGTTTTTTTATTTCTTTGTTTATTTATTGTTTATTAAATTTGTTCATTTTTTTTACAAAAGAAACAATACAAGGCAATCTCATAATGATAGTGTACAAAATGTAAAAAAATGAAAGGTGGCAGAAAGAAGAATAAATCTTATTATATCTGCCCCTTATCTCCAACAATCAGATTAAACAACAGTAGTCAAACCATGTAAACAATAATAATCTTCAACCAACTTTTTCCAACAGTCAGGTTAAACAATAATATTCTTCAACCAACAGTACAAAATTACTAACTCTTTTTAATTTTCTAACTAACAGTACAAAATGACTAACTCTTTCTAATTTTCTAACTAATACAATACACATTACGTTATTTCACATATATTTTTTTAACACATTTGTTTTGATCATTTTTTTAAATGTAAACATTGACTTGGCATTTTTAACTACATTCTCCAAGCCATTCCATAATCTAATTCCCTGGATTGAGGTAGAACGTCCCTTCAAACTGGTTCTGAATTGTGGTTTTACAAACAACTCTGTTCCCTTAAGATTATAACAACTTTGTCTTTTAACAAAGTGCATTTGGATATTTAAAGGTAATGCATTATTTTGAGCTCTATACATAACTGATAAAATATTATAGTCTACCAAATCATGGAACTTCAATAATTTTAGTTGATAAAATAATGTACTTGATGGATGACGGTAATGCTTTCTAGTGATAATTCTTACAGCTCTTTTCTGTAATACAAAAATAGGCTTTGTGATTGTTTTACACGCTTTCCCCCAAACATCAATACAATAGATTAAGTGTGGAACAATGATTGTGTTATACAACAAATACAGAGCTTTATCATTCAATAGGTCTCTGACTTTGTACAGTACTGNATGCGACATTGCATTTCTTTGAAAAGATAAAGTTGTTTTCCTGTAAGCAACAGTGTTTCCAGTAGTTGCAGCACATGACTGACAGATGAGTTACATTCAAACTGGATAAAGTTTGCTAACTTTCTGGAGTCGCAGTGCACATCGAGATGTCCAGATGTGGCAGGACGTTGTGAGTTATCTGACAGGCAGCAAATAACCACAAACGGATGCTTGGGAGGGGGTTGGTTTTACGCCACTGATGTTTCCGACAAGAGAGGAACAACTGTCATTTTGTATTCCAAAATCTATAGATAAACACCCATATATATTATATGTTATATATAAAAGGATCCATTCTATAGGTTCATTTGATTTTCATTTTTGTTTGTAAGAAAATATCTGAGAACACTGTAACTACGGTATCTGCTAACTAGGGATGGGAATTGATAAGAATTTAGCAATTCCAATTCCTTTATCAATATAGTTTATCGATTCAATTCCTTATCAATTCTCTTATCAATTTTCATTGGGTTAGGCAATAAAATATAGTAAACCATTTGTGTGCATGCAGTATTTAATGATCTTTCACTAAAACAAAAATATAAGTTTTATGAATAATGAATTCCTAATTAACAACAACACATCATCAAAAGACGTTGGAATTGGTGATAAGCTTCTATACAGTTGGACTTCTCGATCCAGTCTCTGAGCTATGGAGATGGGGGGCTGCTGCTGCACTGCTTCTTTACGGGAGGCATTTAAAATGACGACAACTTGTAATTCACAACTTTCTATTTTAATCCATGCAATTTATCATCTTTCATTACAAAAAACAAAACTTACATAGCTATCATCTTCATCATCTTCTGCGTCACTCTGTGTCTCTCCCATCTCTGCCAGCTTCAGAAAAAATTCACCATGCAAGAAATTGAAATCAGTCAATCATGAAAAACACAGTATTTTAGTTTAGTGTTAGCAGTGCTAATAGATGAACAGGGAGAGAAAGTAAAGAAGAACATGTCACGCGCTGCCATTATTTCTCAGAGGAGTTTGTCTTCAGAATTTTAACAAATATTTTTGCCTCCATCTTTATATGTGTCTATCTGTCCACTTAGATTTTCTGGACATCTTTGAAGTGGACATGATGAAGATGCCCAATGGGAGCAATAAGACGGATCACCACACCACACAATACAACTCTGACTCCCTTATTGTTCGAAGAGGACAAGAGTTCCAGGTCAAGGTCACCTTCAACCGTCCGTATAAACCCAACGAGGACAAGTTTGCCCTGGAGTTTGTTATTGGTAAGACTTTAGCCCAGGTGTCTCAGTGTTGGCTAAAATGGTCAGTAAACACTGACATTAAAGCTTCAGTATGTAACATTTTTTATGAACATATTTCTTCACTCTGTCACTATCTCCTGACAGACTGCTGTTAGCCAGGTAATCTCTGAAAAAAAAAATTGTCCCCTTGCTTCTCCAGGTGGTAAATAAGCATTTCTAAAAAGAAAATGTGACCCGCCATTTTCCAGCCAATAAAAACAGAGCTTGAATTTGAATCAGCCAATAAAAACAGAGCTTGAATTTGAATTTCAGCAGACCATGGGAGAGCAGAGCCATATATGGCTCTGAGGGGGAGGGATCAGAATGCTTTGCCTGTTGAAATTTTTTCTAAGTGCTGCAGTTCTACAGAAACTGCAGACTGAACATTTAAAGTAAAAATGTATAATTTTTACATCAGTCATTCCACTCTGGTGGCATGTTGGTGCAGTTGGTAGAGCTGTTTCCTCTCAGCAAGAAGGTCGCCAGATCAAATCCCAGTCCTTTCTGGGTGGAATTTACATATCTCTCTGTGTATGCGTGGGTTTTCTCCCACAGACCAAATACAAGCATGTTAGGCTGATTGGTAGCTCTAAATTGTCCCTAAGTGTGAGTGAGAGAGTGAATGGTTGTTTGTCTTGTTCTATTTCGTGTAAGCTCCGCCCTTTAAAGCAACACCTATTGGGTTAATCCCGCATGCCAACATTGAAGACTTCTAGTCCATGCCCACCTGCTGTGGGCCCCGCCCTCGGTCCACTATAAAAGCCCCCGTGGACCGTGGTGTACCCTGCCTCTTGCGTAGTGACCGTTGAATATGGGCACCTGTGTTCGTATTCAACCGAGACCCAAAAAGGAAGAAGTGGGTAAAGATCGTGGATGGACGTTTCCACTCTTTATTCAATGCAATCATTCCTTTTGAGTAATATTTTGCTTTTCGGCCAGCTTTCATTTTGACCATACCAATTCTTGGTGATGCAACACAAAACAAAGCATTCTCATTTACATTACCTAATTTTGCTGTTCTGTTCTTTTTTATTCAGGCTCCAGCCCAGAATACAGTAAGGGCACATACATTCTCATTTACATTACCTAATTTTGCTGTTCTGTTCTTTTTTATTCAGGCTCCAGCCCAGAATACAGTAAGGGCACATACATTCCGGTCTTTCCTACAAAGGCCCGTCAGAGCTCCTGGGGAGGCCGCATCACGGAAACCAGTGGCAAAGTGGTCACCATGGGTGTCACCCCTGTAGCAGACTGCATCGTGGGAAAATATCAAATGTTTGTCGCTGTGCAGACACCTTTTGGTGTCCGCCGGACTAAACGGGACCGCAATCAAGATCTTTACATCCTTTTTAATCCCTGGTTGGCAGGTTTGTGCACAGTTCAGAAGAGTATAAATGTCACATAGTTTTGAAATGCTGAGCTATTTTTTTCCCATTAGCTGATGCTGTGTTTCTGGATGATGAACATGAGAGGGAGGAGTGTGTGATGAATGAGATGGGGATCATTTATCACGGAGCCTACGATGACATCTCTGAGAGAAACTGGAACTATGGACAGGTAAGAGAAACTGAAGCTCAAGATTCCTTCGAGTCTGGACAGTTCGTTCAGTCTTTTTCTTTTTCTAGTTTAACTATGGAGTGCTGGATGCCTGTTTGTACATCATGGATAGGTCTGAGATGCCCATCACCAACAGAGGAGACCCCATTAAGGTGGCCAGAAAAGCCTCTGCCATGGTGAGAAAAAGACTCTGTGTGTGTTTTTTTACCACTTATTTGAGATTAATGCAACCCAAATTGTTGCATGAATGAATAGAAATAAACTAAATCTTTGTCTTTTTCTCTTCAGATGAACTCCCATGATGAAGAAGGAGTGTTGGTGGGGAACTGGAGCGGCGACTACACCTATGGAGTGGCGCCCACTTCCTGGACTGGCAGCACTGACATCCTGCTCAGCTATGCCAGAAGCAAAATGCCCGTCTGTTACGCTCAGTGCTGGGTCTACGCTGCTGTCTTCAATACTTGTGAGATCTTGACACTGACCAATCCAAATCTATTCAAATTGATTTTTTTTTCATTGACATTTTCTAAAAAAAAGTCAAACTTGATGAAGACATAGCTAAAATAAATACATATCACCCAAGGCTTTATACGTGAGAGTTTTAGCCTGAAACACAGACTAAGATCATCTTATGTAGAAAATGTCATATAGAAGTAGTTGTTTTGGTCACACCTTTAAAATATTGTTTGGTTTCATGTCATGCAGTACAACAGTGTCACTTTTTTTCCATTACATTTTCCTGTAGCCAGTGTCTAAAATTAAAGAAAAGACAGCCAGACATGTTCTAGTAACACTTCAAATGTGTGTTTCAGTCCTCCGCTGTCTGGGTATCCCATCTCGAGTTG